>OZ035824.1:40836187-41123687 GCA_964034765.1 Knipowitschia caucasica | reverse complement strand
CCGTTAGCTTCCATGACTCATTCACCGTTAGCTTCCATGACGCATTCATTGTTAGCTTTCATGACGCATTCATTGTTAGCTTCCATGACGCATTCATTGTTAGCTAAAACTATGAATATTAGCTGCATCGCTTATAAGCCGCAGGAATCGAAGAACTAGAAAAAAGTAGCAGCTTACATTCCGAAAATTACAGTACATTAAGGTTATAATGAATATTGCAGTGCCACAGGTCTCCACCAGGGGGAGTCGCACAAACTCTATCTGTTACCTATGTCGCCATGGAGACGGCCGCTGTGCTGAGTGTATGTATCTGTATGTGGAGGTCTTTTCACACACCTAAATACAAACAGAGACACATATATACACACACACACATACACAGAAACACGATATACATACACACATATACACATACACACACACACACACACACACACACACACACACACACACACACAGTATTTTAACTATTGCAATGTTTTGAATGAAATAATGGATGTGGGTATAGTGAGAAGTGTATCTTTGAACTTTGGTATAACATGACATAACTTCCACCACAGTCCTGGTCCACTCACCGCTCTTCAGGGGCCCCCTCCTCAAACTAGGGGCCCCTCCTCAAACCAGGGGCCCCCGCTGTTCGGCCCTTTATCATCCTAAACAGATTAACACAGGGCTCCAATGCGAGCCCTGTGTAGGCGCATGCATTCGAATGGAGAGCCTCGCGCAAGTGTTAGCCCTATTAGCCCACTATGAATCTTATATGTAAGGGTAAGGAGGGAGAGGGGGGAGAGAGTGAGGGGGGGAGGGATGATGAGGGGGTTGTGGTTCGGGTGATGGGTAGGGGAGGGGTGAAGGTACTGCTATTATAGAGCGACTAAGACGTCTATTATGGGGCAAAGGGAGTCTGTTCAGTTTCAATTAGTCAGGTGGGGTTAGGGTTTAATCCAGGCCAGTTTATTTGTATATGCACAGTTACTCAGTGGGATAAAACGAAATAATTACATAAAAAATATTGAAGATACAATCCTTAAGTTGTTTCAGCTAATCAGAACCTGGAGTTGAACATTGTCAGAGAAGAAGCCTGTCTCGCATTTTCTGGGAGACTTTTCCAGATTTCCACTGCATGAATCTGAAACACTGCCTCTATCGATATACAGATAAACTTTCACATGGTGTTTGGATGAAAGAGGATATGCAAGACTTCACACACGTTTTTTTGTAGTTTTCTCTCTTTGGTCTCTTCCTGTTCTCCCTCTCTGGTCTCTCTCTGTTCCCCCTCTCTATAGTTTCTCTCTGGTCTCTTTCTCCGGTCTCTCTCTGGTCTCTTTCTGGTCTCTTTCTGGTCTTTTCTGGTCTCTTTCTGGTCTCTCTGGTTTCTCCCTCTTGACTTTTTGGTGATTGATTTCTAAATTTCTAGATTACCAAAGACAAAAACCGAAGGCGTCACTTGTGTGTGTTTTTTTGTTTTCCCCTGATCCTGGTGTTTATATTGTGATATTTTCTTTGCAAATCCAGATATGATCCATATAAGGATCGACCAATCAGATTCAGGGGGAAGCTTGAGTTTTCCTTAGCAACCGTCCTAACGACGCCGTCAGAACAAACGCCCATATAGGGAAACTGGCTCCAGTTTTTTTTTTTCAAATCAGCCTCTACTGCATTGTGATGTCACACTGTGGTGATGTCACACTGTGGTGATGTCACACTGTGGTGATGTCACACTGTGGTGATGTCACACTGTGGTGATGTCACACACACTGTGGTGATGTCACACACACTGTGGTGATGTCACACACACTGTGGTGATGTCACACTGTGGTGATGTCACACTGTGGTGAGGTCACACTGTGGTGATGTCACACTGTGGTGATGTCACACACACTGTGGTGAGGTCACACTGTGGTGATGTCACACAGGGTGATCCCTCACACTCCTGGTATACACACTCTGACTTTGAAATTATATAGATTTCTCCCATTGGTCTTTGCAGCTTTTGGTTCAGTCTTTTTATTGTCATTTACTTATTATTTTGGACGTTTTACTCAAAGATCAGCGGTTCCGCTCTGCAGTCTCTGGATCCTCTCAAAATGTAATGAAAGAGAACTGTAAAACTATAATGATTATATCGTTTTTAGCTGTAATTATGAAGCTCTTTGTCTGACCTTGGTCTGTGAAATGTAAATATAATAAATAAAGATGACTTCATATAATAGTAAAACATGAGGAAACAGCAAAACCACCACCATCCACACTGCACTAAAACACTGACGTAATAGATAAACGTATGAATCAATCAGAACAAAAGAAAAAAATGATGTTGTGGTCTGAACATTGTTTGTAGTTAATCGCACACAATCATATACATTATACCATTGATAAAGTCAGTAACAGAAAATCAATATATATCATTTTTGGCTCATAGTTTGTATCAAAATGTGTAAAATCTCACACCGTGTCTGCGTTTACAACAGTAACAGTAAGATAACATTTATTAATATCAATATATATTTATTTATTTTTTGAATGTATTTGTTTTCGTCTGATTTTCTGTGTAATGTCTATGAACTGTTGTGTTTTTAATACAGCATAATAATAATAATGATAATGATTTATGGTATCATTATTATTATTGTTATTATTATTATGATTATTTTTATTGGTATTGGTATTATATTATAATATGTTTTAAAACTAAAGTCCTGTCCTGGAGACAGAGTCAGGGCCTTGCAGTTCTGTCAGTGACCAGTAGGCGGCAGTAGCGTCACGCAGCAGCGCCTCGTGCAGAGAGGCCTTTATCACACTCAGTCAAACAAGTGAGAAAACCATAGAAATGTGAGGATTCTGAGTAAACAGAAAATATGGGTTTTATCGGAAACGTGAGAAGAGGAAGTAATGAGACGGATCCAAACGTTACTCGACGATTCTGCAGCGTCAGAAGAAGAATCTCAGGGTTTTAGTTTTGGTGAAAGTGAAGCAGATGTCGAAGAGAGGGTTCCTGGAGGTTCAAATATAGGACTTTAGTTTTTAAATCTAGATTTACAGAAAAACTCACCATGAGACAAGACAGCGAGAGGAAACAGCAGGTTCCTCTTGCAAGTACACATTCACAAAGTTTTGTTAATTTCTTTTTAATGCTTTTTAACTGTTTATTGTTTGTTTGCATGATTGTTGAATGTTATTTATTGTAAAGCACTTTGGTCACGTTGAGTGTTGTAAGGAGCGTGAATGATTGAAGTAAGTATGAGTATGTAATAGTACATATAGGTATAAGTATGTAAGTATAAGTAAGAGTATATAAGTTTTATAAGTAAGAGTTTAAGTAATAGTATATATTAGTTTGATGAGAAATAGAAGTAGAATCTTTTAAAGTCAGATGTTAAGAATAAAAATATATATTGAAAAATGCTGATATTTTAGAATTTCACTTAAAAATGTGATGCGTGACGATTTTGTGATGAGGGATTTAGAAGACTAAATACTGTGATTTTATTTTTAAATTGAAATTGGAAAATGTGACAAAGTAGGTCAACATGTCTCTGTCACATAAAGTTTACAAAGTTGTGGACTCCCCGACAACAGATCAGAAAATCAAACTGAACACAGGAATTGTAAAAATAGCAAAGACTGAGGCTGTGGATCCAGGACTGAGACTGTAGACCCAGGACTGAGACTGTAGACCCAGGACTGAGACTGTAGATCCAGGACTGAGGCTGTAGACCCAGGACTGAGACTGTAGATCCAGGACTGAGACTGTAGACCCAGGACTGAGACTGTAGATCCAGGACTGAGGCTGTAGACCCAGGACTGAGACTGTAGATCCAGGACTGAGACTGTAGACCCAGGACTGAGACTGTAGATCCAGGACTGAGACTGTAGATCCAGGACTGAGGCTGCAGACCCAGGACTTAGAAAAGACAACATTCGTCTCAGTTGTAGGTCTTTGTCTCAGTTTGATGAACCTGGATTCTCTAAGTAGTCCACTTGTTGTTGATCAAATACCTCTTTATTTATTTCTGAACAAAAATGGCTGTTTTTGAAGATACAAGGTTAAAATTTTTATCTCTAATTGACCATGAACTGAAATAAACATCGTTCTTTTTGCTCTTTTATCGTGCGCTCAATGCTAAATGTTTGTGTGCGCTCTCAAAGTTCCCTTAGATCCGAGACATTTTACTTGTTGCAGAGAAGGACCAAAAGCAGATCTTATACAAAAGTAACTCAAATCGCTAATCTGTGCCGGGTCTTAATCTCTCTAATCTGAGTTCTCTCAAAAGAAAACCAATTGTAAACGCAAGAATCCGTATTATAAACCCCTCCACTCATTAGCAAGTCACATTATGTTAAAGTGTTAGCTGCATATCCCTCCTGCTGCTGCCTTTTTGCATTGCCCCAAGCCACTACTACTACTGCTACTACTACTACTACTCCTGCTTTTACTACTGCCACTACTCCAACTTCTTCTACCCCCCACTCAGCGAAAAGGGAAACACTGGTGCTGTAGTGTTCCTCTTTGTGTTCCCCGATGTCGCGACAACGTACCCAAAACAAAACGTGTTTGTTTGTGCCGAGAATTGAACCCACAACCCCCCTCCTTTGAGCACTAACAACTTTGGTGGACAACTTCTCCTGTGTGTGCTGGCATTCAACTTGGAGAGAGAGAGAGAGAGAGGGGGGAAAAGAGAGAGAGAGAGAGAGAGATCCTTCTGTTTTTAGATTCTTTGCTAATATTTTTGATACCATTTTGTCGTTAAAGTTAAATTTACTAAATAAAAACAGTATATGGCAAATACTTGTGACTAAATATCCACTTGTTGAATGATCATTGAGTTTCAGACATGGCCTTTTTATAGATGTTTGGTTTGGTTATATATATATATTTTTAAACTAATTTAAACTAATTTGTGGTGATTTTTCCAGTTTCACTTTCTGCCCAGTCTGTGCCTTGTTAGCTGCACAGTATGATGTATATAAGATAAGAGCCTACGCATGTGTAATAACTTATGTTGATACCTTTGTTTCTTTTCCTCCCATTTTAACGTTGCATTATTTAACATTCCCCACGCGCCTCTCTCTGTCTGATGGCCGCCCATGACGCATCACGCTCGGCCACATGTAGAGGAGAAGGCCCTTATAGAATTATGTATTTGTTTGTTTGTGTGGATGGATGTTTTTCTGTGACACTTGCATTTTTATCATTCTGTCTGTCTATCTATCTATTCATCCATCTATCTATCTATATCACACTGGCAATATATAGGCTCACAAGAGTTTATTTTCATTTTTATGTGAGTTGGGAAATGTAAATTCGCTCCACATGTCTCTATCTCAAACAAACCTAGGCCAGTTCTCTGCATCTTACGTTTAACCAAGGGTATCCCTCTCTGGTCCCTGTGCGTCTCTCTGGTCCCTGTGCGCGTCTCTCTGGTCCCTGTGCGTCTCTCTGGTCCCTCTGCCTCTCTCTGGTCCCTGTGCGCCTCTCTGGTCCCTCTGCCTCTCTCTGGTCCCTGTGCGCCTCTCTGGCCGCTTCCCCACAGTTCTCCACAATCATTCTAAACTCTACTTTTCCGCATGACACCACTGCCGCTGCTGCCGCTGCGAGAACCATCCACCGAGTCCTGCACTTTGCTTTCGCTGGCACGCTCTCACGCACGCTCTCACGCACGTCCCCGCGGGCTTCAGCAGCAGACAGACCCCTCCCCGTTATGCAAATCGCAACCTCCCATTGGTGCGTGAGCGGAGCAAGGCGCACGCCATTGGCCAGGCTCTGTCCATTTATTCGCTGTCAGCCCCCTCCGTCACTTGAATGGTTGTCTATTAACTTGTTTCCAAAACTATCTGGAGTTTGTCAAGACTCGGTGGTGTTGGCAGCAGCGGCACGAGCACAAAAGTTGAATTTCACTGAGATTCACAGAGAAACAGACTGAGGACATCTGTGTTTGTGAATGTAGGCAGAGCGCGGGGAGCTGTCTTCGCAGGAGACGTTTTTGGCACTTGTTTCGGAGAGCGGAAAAAGTTACGAACACTGGACAAAACAAGGTAACTTTCGCTTCTCGAATATTTTTGCGTTTTGGAGCCGGCTGTAGCCGCAGAAAGCGGACTGTAAACATGTACAACATGATGGAGACGGAGCTCAAGCCGCCGGCGCCTCAGACCAACACCGGCAGCAACAACAGCTCCTCCAACAACCAGAAGAACAGCCCCGAGCGCGTCAAGCGGCCCATGAACGCTTTCATGGTGTGGTCCCGGGGCCAGCGGCGGAAGATGGCGCAGGAGAACCCCAAGATGCACAACTCTGAGATCAGCAAGAGGCTCGGGGCTGAGTGGAAGCTGCTCTCCGAGAGCGAGAAGAGGCCCTTCATCGACGAGGCCAAGCGGCTGAGAGCGCTGCACATGAAGGAGCACCCGGACTACAAGTACAGGCCCCGGAGGAAGACCAAGACCCTGATGAAGAAGGACAAGTACACGCTGCCCGGGGGCCTGCTGGGGCCCGCGGGGAACGCCATGGGAGTGGGCGGCGTGGTGGGCAGCAGTGTGGGAGTCAACGTGAACCACCAGCGCATGGACAGCTACATGAACGGCTGGAGCAACAGCGGCTACGGGATGATGCAGGAGCCCATCACGTACCACCACAACGCGGCGGCGGCGGGACAGATGCAGCCCATGCACCGCTACGACATGCTCCAGTACAACTCCATGACGAGCACGCACCAGAGCTACATGAACGGCTCCCCCACGTACTCGTCCATGTCCACGTACGCGCAGCAGCCCACGATGACGGCGCTGGGGACTATGAGCAGCGGCGTCAAGTCCGAGTCCAACAGCTCCAGTCCGCCCGTGCAGGTGCCCACGAGCACGACGCACCGGGGGCTCGCGCAGGGGGGCGTGTGCCAGAACGGGCCAGACCTCCGGGACATGATCAGTATGTATCTCCCCGGGGCCGACGTCAGCGAGAGCGGGAGCGCGCAGAGCCGCTTGCACAGCATGTCGGGCCACTATCAGAGCACCGTGCCCGGGACGACGCTCAACGGAACTCTGCCCCTCACGCACATGTGAGGCACGCGGACCATGTGAGACACAGGGACCAGAAGTGCACGGACTATTTTTGTACAGAGAGAGCGATCGTGTTGTATAAACGCGAGAAGAAAGCGCTGAGGTTTGAGGAGAGGAGAAAAAAGAGCTTTGAGTGGAGTGGACTTGTCATGTGGAATCCGGCCTGAGCAGCATTTTGAGTCAAGCTTATTTGTATAGCACAAATATAAACAAGAAAAGACACATTCAAATCTATACGAACAGTTGCTCTGAAATGTCCCACAGATACAGAATACTGGAGCTCATGGAGTGCGTGTGTGTGTGTGCGCTGGTTCAAACACAATCTTTACCCAATTTTCTCCAAAATATAAGACAAGGACAGTTTATTTATATGGCACAAATCAAGCTGCTTCTTTAAACACGCAAGAAAACGACGTCGCATTCGTACAATAACGCATTAAAACACACGCACACAAACAGGCAACAGCGGGAATTAGTCCATAGTTTTCTTCTGAGGTCAAGACCATTTCTCTGGGTCCAAATATAGAACAAAAGGGAACAGTTCTTAGTCAGGTCCGATCCGTTCTCCTGTTGAGTCCAGTCCGCTCAAATCACTTTAATGTCCCTCCATTTTCTCAGCGCGAGGCGTGAGTCGAAGCTGAGAACTCGCCTTGAAGAACAAAAAGTGGGTTTATTATTGCAATCACGTTTTGTACAGTATTTATCAAAGACGAAACATTACAATCAAAATGTTTGCAAGAGGTTTGAGAATTTTCCTTTTATTTTATTTGTTATTTCTTTTGGGTTGTTCTGTTTTTTTTATATATAAATAAATCTATATATATATGAAACGCAAAAGGCCAGTTCAACACAGATGCAAACACTGGGACGGAAAGGGACCGAGCACTGTTGCATTTCTTGGGGTTGTTTTTCTTCTGCTACTAAACTTTTTGAATTAAACTCATAATATTAGGTTGTTAATTTATATTTCCGTCTCCCATTCTTCACATGTTAGACGCTTTGTTGCAGTCTCTTTATTTTCTAATTGATTTGTACAATTTTCTGTATATTCTCTGTGATATTTCTCATTCTCCAAATCCACCCAGACTTATAGCTGTATTTGGAATTTGATGTTGGCCTGTTTCCAACCGCTTCATGTAAATACTACGGGACTAATACCATGGTTATAACAGTTACAGTTTCGGCTGACTATATTTTTTTTCAATATGCAGTTTGAAATGAATAAATTTTGGAAATTTGGATACACGGATTTCTGTGATTTTTGATTCTGGAGCGAGCGCCTTTTACGCGCGGCCTCTTCTGGTGTTTTCTCACGGACTAACTCCATCTCCGCGTGGGTTTCAAGACTGCATTCTTCCACAGATAGTTTTTTTTTCTTTTTCTGTTTTTTCTCGAGCTCTGGATAAAACTGCCTTCACCCCTCATCCTCACCCCCTCACCCGGGGACGAGCTTAAACCGTGTGTCAGGTCCGAGTCTTTCCCCTCACTCACTCCTCTCTCTGGGAAACCTCTCACCCCCACTTTCTCCACTGGTACGAATAAAGGATCTCCTCAGCTTAACCAAACTATTAGAACAATATTTATAACGTTTACCATGTGTCTTTTACTGATTTAGAGATTCTCTGATCTGTTTTTTTGGTAAATCCACAACTTTGTAAAGTCATCCAAGACGACTGCCGCTGTGATTTATAGGGCGAGACGCAAATACATTGAAATGATTAGACATATTTTAGTGCCATACAAATAAAGTTTCTCCTGTTCTCCTGCGAACCCTTTTTTAATAACTTTTCAAGAACAAAACACGGTGAAGATTATGGAGCCAGAGGAAGACCACTTATTGACGCTTTTTTTTAGTTTTTTACGAATGTTTTGACCTCTTCCTAAAACCTAACCTTTTTCTCAGGTTCTTTATGGCACTGTCACTACCCCCCCCCCCCCCTTCCCTCCTTCCCTCCTTAAGGGGCAGATAAGGGGCAGATATGGCACCGTTTACCCCTCACGTCACGCCACTTGTGACAGCATCTCTGACAAACGTCCTGCTTATACATCGCCCACGCTTTTATTCCCGCCGTCTCTGAACGCGTTAGATCTGAGAGACAGAAGCAGAGCAGGAGAAAAAAGAAAAAAAAAGAAACACAGAAATCATCATTTTCTCGCGGCGCTTTGAACCCATTACCAGCGCCGTCTGTCCGTGTGCGCAGCGGAGGAAACAAACCCTTTGATGATCCAATTGTGCGCGACGTGAGAGAGAGGCTTATATACTTTTAAAATCAACCATCCGTCGCGTACATTAGCGGCGGCCGGGTGGTTGGAGAGGCGGCAGTTTGGGCTCGGGTCCCTGGGGAGAGGCTCGCGTTAACCAGCCCTGGATGAATATTTGAACAGGCCCTTCGCGGTGCATCCATCCACTCGTGTCCATCCTCTGCTGTCGGGGGGGGTGGAGGGTGAGGGGTGAGGGGTGGGGTGGGGGTCCTCGGGGCACGCGGGCTATTTGTGTACAATTAATTATTGATCCAGTACAGACGCGCAATTGGCCCTGTTGTCACTTTTTTTTTTTATGGAAACGTCTCGCGGGACCAGGAGCCACGTTTATCACACATTATACATGAGAGACTTTTAACATTGAGTTCACAATGATTAGAATTACAATCAGAATTATTTTGTTTTGCCTTTTTGAGTATGACAGGAAGTGGCAAACTATACGAATTAGCTTTGGCTCAATGTGCAAACAAGTTGTGGGAGTCAAAAAGATACAACAAATGTTTCATAATTTAAAAAGAACCAAATTTTTCTTCGCATTTTCACCGCTTTTGGATTTAGTAAAGCTGTTTGATTCTCTGATCTGTTGTTGGTGAATCCACAACTTTGTAATGTCTTCTGCGTCTTTTGCTGCTTATGCTGCTGTGATTTAAGGCGTTTCACAAATGCATTGAATAGATTTTTTTTATTTTTTTATTTAAACCTGTAAATCTAAATCTGCGCCTCTTTGTGCGCGTGTAGAAATTAGCGGGTGAATCCAATTCGGTTCAGTGTTGATCCTCTTACAAACCTGGAGGTCACACAAATCTTACTGATTAAAAATAACATGTCTCCACTTCAAGTTAATTTCACCCTAATTTGCTCAAATCAAGAAAATATGTTTTTTAATTCAACTCATTTGTGCCCGACTCGATTCATGCGTTTTAGAAGCGCCAAGACCGTTTTTAAGGATTTCTCTCGCTGCTCACATCTCCCACATGTCTCAGGTCGTGTTAAAACGGTGTCACACAGGATGAAATTCATGCAGCTAAATCTTCCTCTTGGCTCCGCGGTGATGCTGAGTCTGGAGCGGTGTCTTTACGCACGGCGCTCGCAGAAGGCCCCATCACGCGCGGCCCCCGAGGCCTCCTGGAGAAATGCGTTTTTTTTTAAATATTTTATTTAAGACGTGGCTTTGATGTAAGCGGCACAGAGGGTTACGTGATGGTGGGGCAGCCCGGGTTATGGGTGTGTGTGTGGGGTGCATGGGGTGGGGGGGGGGGGGGGTAGTGTCATCAAATCTTCAGCCTTTTGGGAGAGTACAGAGCCAGCGCGTAAAAAAAGGAGCTGCAAACATAATAGCGAGACAAGATAATAGTCTAGGGACAAACACATTTATCTGCTGTGTGTGTGTGTGTGTGTTTGTGTGTATGTGTGTAAGTGAGCGAGAGAGAGAGTTTACATGTGTGTGACAAGGCTTAAACGTGTGCGTGAATCTGCAAATCTGCGAAAAACGGGCTAAAACTGGACATAGAGCTCAGACCCGCGGGCAGATGGTGTGAGGGGAATGTTGGAGCTCTCCCAAACCGAACAGGCCTCGCATTGTTTCGGACACACACACATACTTAAACACACTTTCATCTCGGACACGGGCAGCTGTGAATGTATGAGCTTTATTTACAACAACAGAGAATAAATACAGTGACGACACACACACACACACACACACACACACACACACACACACACATGCAATATATATAAGTGATTTGTATTCGCTCCATCATTACAAATCTCTCGGGTTTTTCCGTGATAGTAAGTAAGACACATATATAAACAAAGAAATGATTCAGGTGGTTAGTATTTTGAACTCAAAATACATACTAAACTAAACTCAATAATTGATTTTTTGCCAGTTTTACTTAAATTAGTGTGGTCGCAACTCATTTTAAACATGCCGGTCTCAATTAAAAGTGAATACAAGAATCCTAACTCATTTTTGTAACAAATTTGAACTTGATATTCTGGCATAACTGGACAACGGAGAAGTATTGAGTTTGCTCAACATGAAATCCTCTTGTAAGCCTGGTGGCCCATTAATGAAAAAACAAATATATTGAGTTGATTCAAAATAAATATATTGAGTTGATTCAAAATAAATATATTGTGTTGATTGAAAACAAAATGTGGCGAAGCAGTGACGCTACCCAGAATGCATTGCAGCGAAAAATATAAACTTCTTAAAAATTCTACATTTGAGCATTAATTTTAAAACTGAAAATGAAGCAAGTCCTAAAGCAAAATACTTGAGCAACATTCTGAATAAACTAATTTGACCAAATAAGTAATTGTATTTATTTTTATCAACCCATGATCGAGAGGGCCAAACCAAAGCAGTCCTATACTCCCTGTGTCACCCTTCAATTTTGAACAGATACGTTAAGGTGGACATGTTTACCAGTGACTGTGCTGGCCCACTCTCATATATATGTGGAGTGAGAGACTACTGCCTAAATTTAACAATTGTGAACCGTTTTGTGAATCTAATCTTTGAAAGATGGTATTTGAATAAAGATTACGTATTCCTGACTGAAAATCACTTGTTGAATATACTCAAAAAGATTTATTTTCAATGTAATTATTTAAGTTGGTAGTATTGTTAAAATTGAGTTGAACTGATGCTAAAACACTTGCTGAATATACTTAACAAAGTGTCTTGATAAACTCAATTATCCAAGTTGGTGGTATTGAAAAAATTGTGCTGGACCAATGAATAAAAGACTTACAAAGAATACTTAAAACACAGTCTTGTTCGCAAAACTTAAAAAGATGCATGCAAAATGCTGCCTCAATTTTATTAAGTTTTGCCAATGCATTTTTTTTTAGAGTGCAGGTGCTATGTACTGCAGGCCCATCTTTCCTTCTTTTTGAAACAATTCATATTTAACCAGATCGAGTGTATTTCAGATGAGTCTGGGGTCTCCAACCTGTGGCTCTGCAGACAGTAGCTCGCTGCTTTCAGGTAGCTCCCCAAAGCATTTAAGAATATAACTATACTTTTCCGTATTTACAAATATATTTTAATGATACATCTGCAGGGATTGTGCTGTGTGCGAGCATATGTGTAACTATTGTGTAACGATTGCTAATGAGAAGCACTCCAATGGAAACAGGTTGGAGACTCCTGGCCTTCATCATATCCTATAAAAAAAAAGGGTTATTTTTGCAGTATTTCCAAACAGCGTTGAGAGCAGTCAGAGTGACGGCCTGGTTGGTTTCATTATCGCTGCACCTGACAGCGTTCACATTTAATTAAAAGCACTTTGGATTTGGAGAATACTGGCGTGTTTGCCCGTATCGCCTGGAGCTCTAAAGCAATCTGCGGTTGGAAGCCTTGCCCGGGGGCCTGGAGGGAGCGCGAGGTGTGGGGTGGCTCTGTGGCGCGTGGGGGAATATGGTGTGCAACAGGTGGTGAGCGTACGCTGCTGCTGATGCTGCATGAGACCCGGCCCCTCCTCCTCCCCCCTCTCTCTGCTCCAGATGTGAGGCCTGAGGAGAGGGAGAAGGGAGGGACCAGGCTGAGAAAGGCTCAGAGTCGGTTTACCGTTCGGAGCATGCGCACTGCGAAACCGATACTTTAAAATGATGTAAATGCCTGATTAGGTTTTGTTTTGAGTGTTTTAGTGTATGTGTTTAAAGCTGCGGTCCCTAATGTCTGTGTGTGCACCACGTTACAGAGTCTTGTAAAAGTAACAGTTTGTGAATAAATCAGACACAACATTCTGTCTTCATCTTATTAGAAACACTTTATTTTTTATGTCTTTCTGTGGTTTATTGCTCTTTGGTCTCTCTCTCTCTCTATGGTTTCTCTCCCTCTATGGCCTCTCTCTCTGGTCTTTCTCTGGCCTGTCTGGTTGCTCTTTCTCTCATGGCCTCACTCTCTTTTCAATCTGAAGAGACCAAAGACACGATAAATACATTAAAATGATTTATTTGTTTGGCGCATTGACCCCGGCAGTGACACTTGCAGCTATGAGATCGATTGCAGCTGAGATGATCTCAGATCCCCCGGGGTCAATCACTGGTGGTGGCTAGAGTATGGTGTGAATGGGGCGTAGGCGGAGCAGGAGCCGGAGTGGGAGCCTAGAGCGGGAGCCAGAGCGGGAGCCAGAGCGGGAGCCAAGAGCCAGAGGGGGTGCTGGGGAGGTGGTGGGTGTTTAAGAGCCTCAGGAAGCGTTGTTTGTCAGGAAGTGGCTGCCTTTTAAACTGCCCGCTTTGCTCTGAGAGGGTTGGCAGGAGGCTGGCCTGGCTGTGTGATTGGCTGAGGCTCGAGGCTGGCAGAGCTGTGTGATTGGCTGAGGCTCGAGGCTGGCAGGCACTCGGTCTTTCAGTCTGAACATCCGCTTGAGCTTCATGTCTCTCTCTCGCTCTCTCTCTCTGCTCTCTCGCTCTGGTCTCTCTCTCTCTCTCTCTCTGCTCTCTCTCTCTGGTCTCTCTCTGGCCTCTCTCTCTGGTATCTCTCATGGTCTCCCTCTGGTCTCTCTCTGGCCTCTCTCTGGTCTCTCTCACTGGTCTCTTTCTGGTCTCTCTCTGGCCTCTCTCTGGCCTCTCTCTCTGGTCTCTCTCTCTGGTCTCTCTCTGGTCTCTCTGGTCTCTCTCTGCTCTCTCTCTCTGGTCTATCTCTGGCTTCTCTCTGGTTTCTCTCTGGTCTATCTCTCTGGTCTCTCTCTGGCCCCTCTCTAGTTGCTTTCTCTAGTCTCTCTGATTAGTCTCTCTCTTTCTGATCTCTCTCTCTCTCTGGCCTCTCTTTCTGATCTTTCTTTCTGGTCTCTTTCTCTGGTCTCTCTCTCACTAGAGCCCTGGGAGTCACTTTTTACCCCTTTGGGATGAGAGCTGATTGGCTGAGTGAGGGTGGCGCTCAGTCTGCTGTCAGAGGAACAAATAACTTGGGTTTTAGGTGGTTTAAAATTCAGGGACCCCAGCTTTAAATGACTCAGACCAGGAATGTCAAACACACAGCATTACTATGGCATGTTTTTACTCTTCTCAAAACCATGAATCTGTTCTAAACGGTTTACTAAAATTAAATGAGAAGTTATAGTTATTTAATTATGTGTTTTTCATATTTAACTGTCAATCTACAAATTATTGATATTTCCCAGCTGTGGCTGAATCCAAACCTACAAGAAAATAACATCCAAAGTCGATGAAATGTTAGTGTTGCATCACAAGAGACAGGATGAGGAGCACACGAAAAAAGGGTGAGTAAAGGGGATATCTTCATCTTCAACTCTTAATCTTAAAAATAGTTATTTGTAAAAAAGACTTCTGGTCCAAACCGCAGCTGAAAGGTTGTTGCCAGAAGTTGTTGATTTTAAATTTGCTCCCTGACATAGACTTTTATTCAATAAGAAAAGTTAGTTCAAATGTTTATCTGTATAATTGTATTGAGACCAGGGAGAGACCCGAGAGAGGCTCATGAGAGAGACAAGAGAGAGACCAGAGAGAAGCCAGAGAGAGAGACCAGAGAGAGAGACCAGAGAGAGGGCAGAGAGATAGACCTGAGAAAGACCAGAGAGAGGGACCAGAGAGAGAGAGACCAGAGAGAGAGAGAGCCAGAGAGAGAGACCAGAGAGAAGCCAGAGAGAGAGACCAGAGAGAGAGACCAGAGAGAAGCCAGAGAGAGAGACCAGAGAGAGACCAGAGAGAGGGCAGAGAGAGACCAGAGAGAGGGACCAGAGGGAGAGAGACCAGAGAGAGACCGGAGAGAGGGACCAGAGAGAGAGAGACCAGAGAGAGACCAGAGAGAGACCAGAGAGATAGACCAGAGAGATAGACCAGAGAGAGAGAGAGACCAGAGAGAGACCAGAGAGAGACCAGAGAGATAGACCAGAGAGAGACCAAAGAGAGACCAGAGAGAGACCAGAGAGAGAGAGAGACCAGAGAGAGACCAAAGAGAGACCAGAGAGAGACCAGAGAGAGACCAGAGAGAGACCAGAGAGAGAGAGAGACCAGAGAGAGACCAAAGAGAGACCAGAGAGAGACCAGAGAGAGACCAGAGAGAGACCAAAGAGAGACCAAAGAGAGACCAGAGAGAGACCAGAGAGAGACCAGAGAGAGACCAGAGAGAGTGAGACCAGAAAGAGAGATTCCAGAGAGAGACATCTCCAGAGTCAGTCGTGAATCAATTGCATTTCCTGTATTTTAACTGTTTGATTCTCTGATCTGTTGCTGATGGATCCACATCTTTGCAAAGTCCTTCAAGACGACTGCTGCTTTGACACAAAAACATTAGACTACATTTACTTCCTGTACACAATTGTTACACATATTTACCACAAACTGAGCCTTGGCTGCTATAAAACTACTATAAATACTCTCTCTGAACACCGTAAAGCGCTTTGGGTGACCGTGGTCTGTAAAAATGCTCTATATAAGCACAGATTCTTTTCGTACTAACTTTCTTTCTAAATGAGAATAGCCATTAGCAGCAGCGTACAGATCATTAGCAGTAGTGATAATCAGGACATATGCTGTTGCCGTGGCGTCGGGGTTGGCAGTTGCGTTTTGGTCTGAGTCCTGCATGTTTTTAATACGATTTCTGAAAAATGAGGTCAAGTAATGGGTCCGGCTCTCCCACACTGAAACAAACCAGCTTAGCGGACAGTAATCCCCCACCCGCCACCTTCTCTTTTCTCACACGGGGAGATAATAAGGAGAGACAAGAGAGAGAGAGAGAGAGGGAGAGAGAGAGAGGGAGAGAGAGAGAGAGGGAGGGGGGTAAGGAGGTATCCTGAGTACAATATGAACTCTGAAGGACTTTTTCTGCTCATGAAGAGGACTTGATATTATGTTTGTCATGCAATACTGCTGTTACAAACTGGAGTACATAACTTTCAAGCTTTTTATGGTCTCTCTCTGGTCTCTCTCTGGTCTCTCTCTGGTCTCTCTCTGGTCTCTCTCTGGTCTCTCTCTGGTCTCTCTCTCTGGCCACTCTCTCTGGCCTCTCTCTCCGGTCTCTCACTTTAAATGCTCTCTCTCTGGCCTCTCTTTTCGGTAGCTCTCTCTCTCTGGTCTCTCTCTCTCTGGTCTGTCTCTCTGGCCTCTCTCTCCGGTCTGTCACTTTGGTTGCTCTCTCTCTCTGGTCTCTCTCCCTCTCTCTGGCCTCTCTCTCCGGTGTCTCACTCCAGTCGCTCTCGCTCTCTCTCTAGTCTCTCGCTCTCTCTGGTCTCTCTCTCCGGTTGCTCTCTCTCTGGTCACTCTCCCTCTCTCAGGCCTCTTTCTCCGGTCGCGCTCTCTCTTTCTCTCACTGCTCTGTCTCTCTCTCTGCCCTCTCTCTCTGGTCTCTCTCTCTGGCCTCTCTCTCTCTCTCCGGTCTCTCTCTCTCTGGTCTCTCTCGCTCTCTCTCTAGTCTCTCTCTCTCTCCGGTCTCTCACTTTGGTTGCTCGCTCTCTGGTCACTCTCCCTCTCTCTGCCCTCTCTCTCTGGTCACGCTCTCTCTCTGGTCTTTCTCTCTCTCTCTCTGGCCTCTCTCTCCGGTGTCTCACTCCAGTCGCTCTCGCTCTCTCTCTGCTCTCTCTCTGGTCTCTCTCTCTGGCCTCTCTCCCCGGTCGCTCGCTCTCTGGTCTTTCTCTCCGGTCTCTCTCTCTCTGGCCTCTGCTCTGACCATGTTAAAAAGAGTTTTAAGCCTAACACAGTTTTAATTTGAAACAGCAGTTTATTTCTGTATCTGTCTTTATAATCTGTGATTTTAATTACCCTGGTTTGTGTGCTATACAATAAATGTTGATTGTTGGCGATGCACTTTAAGCCAGGTATTTGTTCATTTGTTCATTTGTTCAGAATGTGACCTTTGGGCGGTAATGGGTGGCCTTGATTTGTTTTGTATTGTCCACTTTATTTTTTAAATCAAAACATTTAATTTGAATGGATTTCTTTTGCTTCTAAAGAGTCTGTATCGTATATCAGATGTTTACTGTAAATTATTTATTCATGTTCCCATATAGCACTATTGTTTTATTCTGTTGCTCCTGTTTTTAATGTTTTTATTATGCCTGTACAGTGTCCTTGGGTGTTTTGAAAAGCGCTTTTAAATCAAATGTATTATTATTATTATTATCCTTATTATGTTGGGCTCTTTGGACACTCAAACTCAACTTTTATTCCATTTTACTTTTATTTCTAAAGTTTACCGTCGGTGTGTGCTCCTCATTGTACTGCTCTGTAACTTGTGATGCAACACTGACATTTCCCCTTTGGACGAGTATAGAATTCATCTTCCTCTTTTAAAACAGTTTTACAATCTGGGTTTTCGGCCCCTGGACAAGTCTGTGATCTAAAGTCTCACTAAAGCTTTGCCCCTGGTTCAGTTTCTTCTTGTGTTGTTGGCGAATCGACGGTTTTGTAAAGTCCTTCAAGATAACTTCTGTTGTGATTTTAAGGCTATACTTCACCAAATTGAACTGAACCGCATCCTCAATCGACTAAAACGATATCAAAAAAACTTGTACCGACCACATTTTAAACACATTTCAAACCCAGCTCTCATCGAGCTCCTTCTCGGCCTCATTTCCAGCGACCCACACGCCTCGGATCCTTACAACGCAGCAAATAAAACGGTTACTTTGGCCGCGCTAATGGAGGGCTCCCTGTAGACGAGATTAGCATAAAGGCTGAGAGAAAGTGCTGCGAACGGGTGAGGCGGGTGAGGAGGGGTGAGGAGGGGTGAGGAGGGACGGTCCTACAACAATAGCCGGCCTGTGTGCTTCACTGTAGGCAGTCGGTGCGGGAGGGGACTCTCGCACCACTTCAGGTCAATTCAAAAGCACCAATTTCAAAACTCCTATCATTACATCTAATTCACTTAGAGCCATTGAGCCGGACGACAGAGAGAGAGACAGAGAGAGAGAGAGGGAGTAGAGACAGAGACGACGGAGAGAAAATGCAAAGACAGAGACACTCGGGTTATTACTCCGGTTATTGCACTCACCGACACTTGTTTATGATGATTTGGATTTTACGGTTATGTGATTTGGATTGGACACTCGTGGTCCTTCACAAGAGGCATTTATCTTGGATCCTCTGGGCTCAATCACCTCCCACTGTCTGCCTTGGAGAGCAGCTGCAGTGAGAGACTGATCCACCCCTGCTGCGTGAATAGATAGATATACGACCGCATTTATGGACTTTATCAGCATTTATAAGGACTTTTATCATTGCGTTTCTTGTGTTTGGACTGTTTGATTCTCTGAGTAAACATTTACAGATAGAAAAAAAAATAAAAAATTAAGATTGTAAAACACAAAATAACAACTGTGTCAGAGATACTCAGGACTCGAGAAGGAGAGATCTCACAGGTCTTTCCTTCCTGCTGCTGTCAGACTGTACAACAATGACTGCTGAGTCTGTACCTGTGCTGACAAAGTGAGTTTTTGTTAGTTTTTCACAAAGTTTTTTTTGTTTTTCACAGAGTTCACAGAGAAATGCTGCCTCCCCATGTTTAGCCCTGACTCTGGGCACCAGCAGGAGGCCAGTCCCTGTGCTCCTCAGAGTCCCAGCAGGAGGCCAGTCCCTGTGCTCCTCAGAGTCCTGCTGCAGACGCCTCATTCTCTTGAGTCTAATTCGAGTTAATACGGTGATAATGGCCACAGGACAGAGTCTAATTGGCCTTTTTCCTCCACAACAAAGCACTAGATCAGCATCTCTTTATCATTTAATAACGTCAAACGCTTCAGTGTGCACGGCCACACTGAGAGAGAGAGAGAGAGAGAGAGAGAGAGAGAGAGAGAGAGAGAGAGAGAGAGAGAGAGAGAGAGAGAGAGAGAGAGAGAGAGAGAGAGAGAGAGAGAGAGAGAGAGAGAGAGAGAGAGAGAGAGAGAGAGAGAGAGAGAGAGAGAGAGAGAGAGAGAGAGAGAGAGAGAGAGAGAGAGAGAGAGAGAGAGAGATGAGAGAGAGAGAGAGAGAGAGAGAGAGAGAGAGAGAGAGAGAGAGAGAGAGAGAGAGAGAGAGAGAGAGATGAGAGAGAGAGAGAGAGAGAGGGGGGGGGGGGGAGGGAGAGAGAGTGAATAATGTAACTAAGCATTGTTTTGAAAAACCTTTGCAGAAAAGATCCTGACATTAAACTTCCATGAATGAAGGAGAGTGGATCCTGCAGGTTTGAGGTGGTTATCTGGGCTTCTGTTGTGAATGAAGGTGCATATTAGTTAGCCATTCTTCTAAGATCATTACTGCTTCTATAGTGAGTCCTACAGGTGTGACATGGTTAGCATCCTTCTAAGTTAATCATAACCAGTATGAAATGGTTAGTCATGTCTTTCTCTCTCTCTCTGATCCCTCTATAGTCTCTCTCCTTGGTCTGTCTCTAGTCCAGGGATTAAAGAGTTCCGTCTAGGTGACGGATTTCCGTCAAATGAAATTGGTCTGGAAAAAAAATAAATATATGTATATAATGATAATAATACACACAATGAAATGATTGATTATAAAAATAATATATAGTAATACATATACGTGTGAAACTGTTATATATATATATATATATATATATATATATATATATATATATCGATGTATAATAATAATTTGAATATAATTGTATTTATATGTATATAGAAATAATAAGTAATATAATCACGAGTGGGCCTTGAACGTGCCGTGGCCACAAGAGCGCTCCGCAAATGAATCAAGGCAATGGGACGTAGCTGAGCTCACGCGCAAATGAAGACGCGATGAAGTTAGCATTGGTAACACGGAGGTGAAAGTTTCTGGAAACTGCACGGAGCTTTTGAAAAGGAGAAGAGGAGGAAAATTGAATCTCGAACGGAGCAATAACAGCAGCAGATCCGCGGACTGGTAAGCTGGGCGCGTAATAGACGAAAGGTAATTAACGTTTACCAAACGCAATGCTATTTTACTTAACGGAATGTACAAAACGGACTTTGCTGCAACTGGGAATGGGGACAAACATGTCTTGGTGAGCTTTTGATATTGTCTTGTTTGCGATCTTCTTGCAAAACTCAGCGTGATGTAAAAGAGCCAATCAATGAGTCATGGTGCGAAAAGATGAAAGTGGCCGGTGCTTGTGCGTACTTTGCCATAAAAAATTGCATGTATGGGAGTAATGAGAAAAAAGTTTTGATTCGCCACCAGCTCAAAACTGCGCACAAGGCAGCTGTTTGTGCACTTTCCCACACTTCATCTTTACCTGGTGCATCAGCAACAACTGACACTAGGCTTGCTCTGGCGGACCGTGTCTGTGGCTTTATCGCAGAAAATAACGTTCAGAATATCACTACCGCTGGTAGATTTATTTAAATCATTTGCAGTTGATCGAAGTGCACTGTGCACTCAAACTTGATAGGGAAACCTTTTTCTTAAATATTGACGTGTCCACAAACAAATGTGGACAGAATTTTATCGTCCTTTTGCAATATTTTGACGAGGACAAAGCCAAAGTGTTGACGCTCCATATCGCCTCAAGTAAAGCTACTCTCACTAATATTCTGTCAAAAAGTTGACTCGTTGCTTGATCCACTTATATTTCATATCAAAATACACTGTACAGTATATCTTTGAAGAATTCATTTGAGCTGTATTCAATATACAATCTATTATACAATAATATATTGTAATTACAAATATAACTTGGTCCTGCATATTACTGTGATTTACATGTGATAAATTTCCATGCGAAAATTTTCAGTCAAATCTTTTTTTTTTTGCTTTAACCCCTGCTCTAGTCGCCCGTTCCGGATTTTAGTTGCATAATTTTGAAACGCTGCCACCCTATGTTTAGATCTGGGCACCAGCAGGAGGTCAGTCCCTGTGCTCCTCAGAGTCCCAGCAGGAGGCCAGTCCCTGTGCTTCTCAGAGTCCCAGCAGGAGGTCAGTCCCTGTGCTCCTCAGAGTCACAGAAGGGGGCCAGTCCCTGGTTCAGCATGTTTTGGATGTACTTTGGTGCGAGGCCATGGAGAGACTAGAGAGCGCACACACGGAGCTGCTTTCAAACTCTTTCTGGACACACACATTTCTATTGCTTAATACATAATTACTTTTTGCAAAAATATACATCATTCTAAAAGTTTTTAACAATAGTAATAAAGTACAGCAGCAGCAGCAGAGGTGGTGTATCCGCAGGTGATGAGCTGCTTCCTCAGGTTGATGTTTGCAGTCTCTGCTCTGGTTCAGAGTGAACTTCTGAAAGCTTTATTAGCATTTTGAACATTCCTCTCCAGTGGATTTCCACTTGATCTGCTTTGTTGGGACCATTCTCTCTGCTCTGGTCTGGATCAGTATAAAACCATGAACACTGTTCTGCAGTTACATTTACAGTGAGCGAAAATCAAGAAAAATAACGACTGTAAAACACAAAACAACAACAGTTTCAGAGTGACTCAGGACTCGCTGCTGTTTCCAGAACATTCTGAAGATGCAGATCGTGACTCACAGAGAGGACCAGCCTCACTCACCGGACTCTTGACTTTTTAAATTGGAAAAAACATATATTTAGGAACACAAAAAGTGACGTACTCCAGCTGTAAAGCTCAACAACACACTGCAAAAATGGGACGAAGCCCAACCATCCATTTTCTTCTTAATCCATTTCGGGGTCGGGGGGTGGCAGTCAGAGCTGCACCCCGTACCCAGAGCACCAGCTCAATTGACTAATTGGACAAAGCCAATTAGTCTAATTTCAAGAACTGTGGCTTGATTTTCTCATTCTAAGGGAGATTTTTTTTAAATATATTTTAAAAACAAGTTAATTTTGCCTTTGTCCCATTGACAAATCTTGTTTTGAGGTAGTCAGAATGTCCTCAAGTTTTATGACACATTTTGTCAAATTGGAGCCTTCTTTGACTTATTTTTCATAACTTTTTGTGATGTGTGTTGAATATGATTGTATCTTTAGAAGCAATCAACCTGAAACATTCAGGTTTTTCTCTCTGAATTTGACCCAAAAATGTACCCACCCCAGTTTAAAGTTTCTGTATCACTGCGTCTTTAAAAGCAACCCACAAAGTTAAGTTTGACCAATGAACAGTTTTCTCTCAGTTTGATGCGCGGCGTGTGATGAGACTGAATCATCATTAACAACCCCCCCCATACCCCCTCCTCTCCCCCCTCCTCTCCCCCCTCCTCTCCCTCACTGCTCTCATTTCCCAGCATAGACACTAACCTCTTTCTCCCCCCTCTCGTCGCTCCCTCCATCCGTCCATCTCCCAACAGCGCCTTCCATTGTTCCCGGGTCAGTCCCCCCCGCCCCCCCTCACACGCACTGACCCCCGGCCGGCCCCCCAACCCAACTGTTGACCAACAACTCAGAAAGCGGAGGAGGCTTTCTCTCTCTCTGTGTCCTATTTTAGGCCGTCACATGGTGGATCTTACTGTAGGAGAAAGAACGGCCTTGGAGTGTGCTATAGTGTGTGTATGTGTGTGTGTCGACTAAAATGTATGACTTTTATCTATGTATTTTGTCTTATGAATCTTTTTTTTTTTTTTACAAGAAAACGCAGATTGCCCTTTCACCAGTGAGAATGTGATTTTCCACTTTTATCTGAAGGACAAACTGAGGCCTTGAACGCATCAGAGACAATCTTTGTTGTAATTCAGTTCTCGGCCACAAGGGGAGACTGCGAGCTAAGATGTGTGAGAAAGCAGGTCCCAGAGAAGAAGAGAGACGCCGCTGTATAGACCAGGGAAATGTGCAAATGAAAGACACCTCTGAAGCTGTGCAGGGCAGGGTCTGGTTAGTCATGTGATGGGAGACAACTGGGAACACCAGGGGTCAGTCCCTGTGCTCCTCAGAGTCCCAGCAGGAGGCCAGTCCCTGTGCTGCTCAGAGTCCCAGCAGGAGTCCAGTCCCTGTGCTCCTCAGAGTTGGTTCATATGGCACTAACATGTCACAGATGTACTTTGGTGCGAAGCCATGGAAAGACTTTTGTGTTGTGGCTTTATATCAGAGAATACTTTCACATGTGGCTCCTGATGTAGAACATGGATCAGTGCGAGATTGTTGAGGACCACGACTGCACAGGCGAGGCCTTATCACTGCAGAAACATCTCACAAATAAACAATGATTTAGAAACCTTAAAGTGTCACATTTGAAGCACTTGTTTGACACCATGGTTTAATTTCTTTAAAGTGTTTTGTTTATCCTTAAATGTTTTCTTTTCAGATCTTGCTCTAATCTGCTTCCTCTTCTCTCTTTCAGATCCTCAGAGACAACAGCCTCATTCACATCAGCACCAGGAGTCCCACCAGGACAGAACTCACCTGGATAAAAGCCTCAGGTTCATGTTGTGATGTCACACTTCAGAGACAGCGGATGGACACGTCAGGATTGAATGAGGAGGTGTTTTAACCGGGAATGTCTTATGTTACCTGGAGGGTTCTGCTGCTGCTTGAACCTGTCTCCATATGGACTAGAGGCCACCCGCGGTACTGCAGCCTAAATCCACATGTACTGTAAGGAGATTTTCCCATGGTCTTCACTAAAACAGGGAATTATAGCTTTAACAAAAGAGGATTTTAGTGTCTCTGTCAAGACCAGGAGAACCAGAGCTGACCAGAACCTACTGCACCAGACCAGGAGAACCATTTTTACCATAATCATGATTCATGTCTATCAACTAAACCTGATGGAGTCAAAGTATTAATTCCATGAACTCTGACTCTGGCCTAATCACATAATAGAGTCCCCTGTGTTTGCTGCATCTGTTTGTGTCTCTCTACTGTTCACATAAACATAAACCGCTGCTGAATCAACTGTGTCCAGTGTCTTTCCTGTAGAATCTCCACAAATACGTTGCTGTTCAGAGGTTTAAAGATCGAAACAAAAGTTGTAGATCACCGTCGGGTAGTGAACCACTGTCCTCGAAATACATTCAGTAATACCTTTAGAAATACATTCAGAAATACATGTTTATAATGACAGGTTAGAATTTCACAAAAATTAATGGCCATCACTCACTGAGAAACCACTCTCTTCTCCTCTCCCTCCTCAATCTTTCCTCTTCCCTACCTTTCTCCCTCATCTTTCCCTTTCTCCTTCCTCTCTCCATGTGTCCTCTCTCTCTCTCCCTCCATCCTCTCTCCCCGGTGTAACAGACATGGCTGGACTCTCACATAGATCCAGTCAGGCCCAGTGTTTCTGCAATGTAAGGCAATGTAGGGGAATTCGTGTGTGCGTGTGTGTGTGTGTGTGTGTGTGTGTGTGTGCGTGTGTATGTTTTGTGTCCTGTTCCCGCGTGCCTTTCTAACCCTCAGGGGACACTGTTCAAACACTTGCTTCACGTCGACGTGTGACGTTTGTGTCTGAACAAGTGAAGAGCTTTGTGTTTCCTTCAAGAAACAAGAGAAAAGTATTTATGGAACCAGAGAGAGACCAGCGACGGGAGTCAGAGAGGATGGTTAAAGATATTTTCAGATTTCCATTGACTTGAATAGGGGCAGTCAAAATGTCTGCCCTGCGAGTCCTGAGGTTAAATCACTTATTGTGCATTTTGTGGGTCTTTTTTTTCCATTTGAAACCTGACAGAAAAGGTCAGTTTGGGATTCACACAAAGATCCACAAGTGTCTGAGGACATCAATAACATGTGTGCTTTAATGAACATGTGTGTTTGGCAGCACACTGTGATCAGCTGTGGGTGTGGGTTCAAGTCCCTGGGGTCTGATCATTAGTGAGTGTGATGTCTACGGCCTGGAGCCACGACACATCTGAACAGACAACACTGGCTTTTCAGCAAGATAAATGTGCTGCCAATGCCCCGTGCTGCTCTGTTAGTATTATGCTAATTCAACTAAAAACACGTCTGATCTACAGCCTCAGTCCTGGGTCTACAGCCTCAGTCCTGGATCTAAAGCCTCAGTCCTGGATCTACAGCCTCAGTCCTGGGTTTACAGCCTCAGTCCTGGGTCTAAAGCCTCAGTCCTGGATCTACAGCCTCAGTCCTGGATCTACAGCCTCAGTCCTGGATCTACAGCCTCAGTCCTGGGTCTAAAGCCTCAGTCCTGGATCTACAGCCTCAGTCCTGGGTCTAAAGCCTCAGTCCTGGATCTACAGCCTCAGTCCTGGATCTACAGCCTCAGTCCTGGATCTACAGCCTCAGTCCTGGGTCTAAAGCCTCAGTCCTGGATCTACAGCCTCAGTCCTGGATCTACAGCCTCAGTCCTGGATCTACAGCCTCAGTCCTGGATCTACAGCCTCAGTCCTGGATCTACAGCCTCAGTCCTGGATCCACGGGAGCGGGTTAGCGCAACTTTCTAAAGTGTTTCACTCAAAGAATCATAATTGAGAACAGAACACCACTTTTGCGTTTCTGTGTTTATTGGCGTAGTGCACTTGTGCTTTTCCTGGTCTTTGCCAGGTCAGAGTTGGACAACAGACCTCCGTGTTACCGTGGCAATAACAGACGCTCACCTCTCCTCCGTGTTACCGTGACAATAACAGACCGGTTCCTCTTGACCGTGTTACCATGGCCAAAACAGACCGGTCGCATCTCCTCCATTTATTGCGGCGATAACAGACGGTCACCTCTCCTCCGTGTTACCGTGGCGATAACAGACCTTTGTGTTACCATGGCGATAACAGCACTTGGAGTTGAGTCTCTCTCTTGTTCCTACTGCGTCTCCGTGTGTGTAGTGTGGATTTCGATTGATTGCATCAGTCACTGAGGGCCCTTTCTGAGCTGAGCCGGGGGCCGGGCCCCTGACAGAGGCTCTTGTTGGGGGAAGAGTGGCCCCTTTGAGTGCGTTGTCCCCCCAGGGCCCGATGGAGCCATGATAATGACAGTGACAGTAACAGACACGCAGATGCACCGCTCTCACCAAAAACACTCTGTCGCAGCTTAAACGACTGAAACAGGTTTTACAAATGTTTACTTTCATCCATGCGACACTTTCTACAGACCTGGTGTTGTTTTTTGCTCCATCCAAGCTCATATCAGGATCTTCAGCCATGTCCTAAACTTTGATCAGAGCATAGAGCGGCCATGAGGAGATGGCTGACAAGAGTCTGACATCAACATAGTGTAACATCACCACAGTGTGAGCTTTAAAGGTTCTCTCTGTAGTGTTCCCAGTTGCTTCAAATAAAAACAAAAACATATTAACCAAAAACAAATGTGACCTTTCTAAGAATAATCACCCCCACCATTATTCTTAATCTTTGTCATAGACTCAGAATTTGACTTATAAATGTACACGAGAGCTGAGGACTCTCCGTGTCAATGTGCCATCTTGAAATACATTGGTTGATAAGGAACAAGAACTCAGCTGAAAGGCAGAGTTAAAACAACAGGAGGCATATTGCTTACAGCCTGTGCACACGTGAACAATACTTTCTTCACACTGACACAAGGCAGAATCTGCAACACAGGTCTCAGGATGCTCTGACCGCTCCGGGCGCACTAACTAAACAAAAACTAAAAAACTAAACTTATTCAGGGACAAGCCTCAAATTTGCAAAACACACAGAGTCCCCACAAAACAATCGCTAGAATACTTTTATCAACAGCACGAGTTTGAATGTTCTGTTTTCTTACCTAGTGATGTGGATGTGGCGCCGTAGTGAAAGCTGATAATAACCTGAGATTGTAGCCACAGTTCTGCAGCGGCTGTGTATATGTCCTGCTTCTCAGATCACCGCCACAGACGTTCCAAGAGAAGATTCCTTTGTCTCTTCTGTTCACACTGCGTTTGTAAAACTTCAGCCTCTGTGCAGCTCTGTGCCACTTCAGAACGCAGACTTCAGCCTCAGAGCACGTGCGTACATTTGTTTACATTTTAGCGCTACTAAGACGTAAGACCAAGACGTTGTCCGGTGACCTAGACAGAAGAAGAGATCCGGTCATTTATCAAACTAAAGGATTCTTTACGTGACGGCCCGGTTCGAATGACCGGTAGTTGGGGACCACTGTCAAAGACGGCTTCCGTAGTGCTGGTGCTAGAAAGTTGACTACAATATATGATCTCAACCCAAGATGGGAGTAAAAACTTCACGATGTTCCTTCACTGTGGAAGAAGGCGATTTGAACATAAGTTAGTTGGATCCAGTTTTCTTTATTATGCTAAAGTTAGAGATGTTATTTTATTTTATTTTACTTTATTTTATTTTATAGTTATTGTTCATTTATCTTGTGCTGTGTGCTACTCATTCCAACTGTAACTTGTGATGCAACACTGGCATTTCCCCACTGTAGGACAAATAAAGGATCTCTTAATGATAATGTTAATCTGGTTCTTGCTCTAAAGGCTGTTGCTGTTTAGTGCCACAAGCGAAACATGGAAATGCTGAAATGTTTTGAGGAAACCAATAACCGTGACGCGAGTCGCCTCTCCACAGACCTGTCTCTCCACAGACCTGCCTCTCCACAGACCTGCCTCTCCACAGACCTGTCTCTCCACAGACCTGTCTCTCCACAGACCTGCCTCTCCACAGACCTCCCTCTCCACAGACCTGCCTCTTCACAGACCTGTCTCTCCACAGACCTGCCTCTCCACAGACCTGTCTCTCCACAGACCTGCCTCTCCACAGACCTCCCTCTCCACAGACCTGTCTCTCCACAGACCTGCCTCTTCACAGACCTGTCTCTCCACAGACCTGTCTCTCCACAGACCTGTCTCTCCACAGACCTGTCTCTCCACAGACCTGCCTCTCCACAGACCTGTCTCTCCACAGACCTGTCTCTCCACAGACTTGCCTCTCCACAGACCTGCCTCTTCACAGACCTGTCTCTCCACAGACCTGTCTCTCCACAGACCTGTCTCTCCACAGACCGGCCTCTCCTCTGCCTCTCCACAGACCTGTCTCTCCACAGACCTGCCTCTCCACAGACCTGCCTCTCCACAGACCTGTCTCTCCACAGACCTGCCTGTCCACAGACCTGCCTCTCCACAGACCTGTCTCTCCACAGACCTGTCTCTCCACAAACCTGTCTCTCCACAGACCTGTCTCTCCACAGACCGGCCTCTCCTCTGGCTCTCCACAGACCTGACCTGGAGCCAGACTCACCTGCTGCTATACTTTCACATTGGGACCTTTTCACCACGATGCCCTGGACTCCGCTCAGTCATTGTTGACCGACGTCGCCGTGTTTGGACTCCAGCGGCAAAACATGCACAGATCTCCATGGTAACGGGTCATATTTCACACTGTTTGCTCATCAGCTGGAACTTTCCAAACAGCACAAATATAGGGCAGCGCGGGCGTGTCGCCGCGGCAACACTGCAACAACCACCTCTGAGCAGGAGTGGCCGTCACCCGAAGAAGAAATATGATTCTGTTATTAACATTTGTTTTGCTAGATTATTATCAGACTATCCATCTTGTGATGTCACGTTTTAGAATATGAGATATTAGTTCTTAGTAGGAAGGGTATAAATGATTTCTGCCTGTAACTCCCTTTTCTGCCACCAGAAGGGTCAGCGTCTGCCGTCAGAGCTCCCGTTAACTTCCACCATAGAGTTACAAACACAGACATGTCATCGTAAAGACAGTGTGTGATGTCATAGTGATGTCATAGTGGTACAATGACCTCACACTTGTACAGGACTGACGCTGCATTCATACAATCTCAGAAACTCTTAAGTTCTAACTTTTGACAAGGAAAAATGGGAATGATGCTCAACTTGGTGTGTGTATGTGTGTGTGTGATTGTCTGTGTGTGTTTTTGTGTGTGTGTTTGTGTCTCTGTGTGTGTCTGTAATATGATCTGAATTTGTGCAGGATGAATGATCTCATATCACCAAGTGTTCACCACAGATCTATGCTTCAGAGGTCTAGAGCTAAGGTGAGGTCTAGGGTGAGGTCTAGAGTGATGTCTAGGGTGAGGTCTTGGGTAATGTCTAGGGTGAGGTCTTGGGTGAGGTCTAGGGCTAGGGTAAGGTCAAGAGTGAGGTCTAGGGTCGTGAGTCCAGGGTCCTCGTATAACAGTGGTCAGTTTGAGCTGAACTTCTGTTTGCAGATGGGATGTGTAGGAAGACACATTCACACTTTTGGGACAATCGTTGGTGCGGTATGAGCTCTCAGAGTACACAGTGTAGTTGGGCTAGTTCAAGACCAACTACAATCTGTACTCGGAGAGCTCAGACTAAAGCTGTGAAAATGTGATAAAACTGAAACAATACAACTCTCACTCTCACCCTCACTCACTCTCACCCTCTCTCTCACCCTCACTCTCACACCAACTCTCAGTCTTTCTCTCACCCTCACTCTCACCCTCACTTTCTCTCACCCTCACTCTCACTCTCACTCTCAGCCAATCAACCCAACACATCAAATAGTGATCTGTTGGACAAACAACAAGTATCAAGTAATGACACAGAAAAGTTAGGTACCCAAGCTTTAAGCGGGTTTAGCTTTAGGGATAGAACACTGACCCAGTATTCAGACCAGTGACATATTGTAGGTCACATAAGTACCTGTGCGTGTGTGTGTTTGTGTTTGTTTGTTTATAGATGTATCGGTGTAAGTGTGTGTGTGTGTGTGCGTGTGTGTGTGTGTAAGTGTATATGTGTGTGTGTCTGGTGTGTATGTGTGTGTCTATGGGCAGGTCATTCGATTGTAAATAAGAGAGGAGTCAGTTCGCACGCTGATCAGGTGACCGCTGGGAACAGGCGAGACTCTGGAATCAGGTGTCTCCCTATCTGCGAGATCAGAGCTGTCACACACACACACACACACACAGGTTGAAGCACATACATGTTAGGTTTACCTGCTGTTTGGGAACCTTGCATTGATTTCCAAATGCCTGTTCAATAGCCTAAAGGGGACGCACTACACATACGCCTGTCCCATACCTTTAAATGGGACAGTCTAATACAAAAGTCTGAATAGTGAATAATTAATGTTTGTGTATTGACCATCGCCACTACACATTCCCCGGTTTTACTGTTTGGTAGAAACTGCGTGGCAAGAATGATGAGACGTGGACTCAAGGCAGAGATTTTTTTTACTATATAGCTTGCTTTAATATTGATATTTACCTGTGCATTGGGGGAACCTTGCTTTTAGAAGCTTTTAGTATAAGTTTGTCCCGCGGAGGATGGGGGGCGATAGAGAGCAGCACGGTAAGAAAACCTATCCACAACAAATCTGTCTCACCCCAGTGGGAGACAGCGCCGCCCTGACCCAAATGGACACACAGTGAACTACAGCAGGTGTACAGGGCAGGTCCATGTGAACTAATCAGACCACAACTATGAAAGAGACCTGTACATCACTATTTGCCTCTTTGGGCTGAGAGCCGATAGTCAGGGTGGTCCTCTCTTTTTACTTGTCTGCCTCAAAAAGCCGATCTAAAGATGTGACAAAAGCCTAATTTACATGAAAACTAATGATAGAAGCAACTGTTAAAGATCAATGAACTAGAGGCATAGGTTTAATTACAGAGTTATATCATGGTCTGGAAATCACGCACACCACAGCTTTAATTTCTGTATTGTGTATTGATCCACGGCTGTCGCAGATTCTCACTGTGATAATCCGATCTCTAAATCTTGAAAGCTGCAGTAGTTTTTGGCGAGAGGTTACAATAGGAACTATTGTAATTGAACGAATGAAAGACAAAATAAATAATTGAGTTCGATGGTTTTAGAGCCAAAGGGGAAATGTAAAAATATGTTTGGAGCGAGTTTGGGGGTTTCTTCAGTTTCAGAAAGAAGTGTACAGGATAGATGTACGTTTTCTGGTTTATACTTTGCACCGTTGAATTTCCCTTTGGGTAAAATGAGAAACAAAATACTAACTATAACTTCTCAAACAGATACAATCATATGGGGGTTTTCAATCGACTTTATAATTAAGTATAACATGCCATAGACCGTTACCATTCATTTGTATTTATTTGAATGAGACAGTGCATGTCCATTGACATGCACTGTCTCTGTCACTGTCTGTTCATGAACAGACACATTAGAAACATGAATGTAAACATGCCAGATTATAGCCAAAGGCTAATATCCATCTGTAATCCCAGAGGGTTAGGGTCACGGGTCAAGGTAAGGCTTAAAAACAACATAAACAAAAAGAAACAAATATATGCTGCAAGTTATTGCGATAAAGATAAATATTTTCGGGGACCAATAAAGATTCTTGTAGGATCAGAGTCATACAGAAACTCACTTCAGAAATGGGGGAAAAAAATAAATCACAGAATTACATTGTAACCAAAACATTCCACCATCAACAAATTGTGAAAAAGCCGTTTTACGTCTCATAATTAAAACTAACCCTATATGCGTTTTCCTCAACACACATCTCATGCTGCGGCTCAGAAACAAACATTTATAGACATTAATTTGTTGTTCATTTCCGCAGCACTTATCCCTAAATGAAGTGCTAAATGTATTATTACGCTGCTAAAACCAGAGCTGCTTGTGTTTGTGTGTGGAGCACTGCTGGATTAGGCCCTAAGCCTGGTCCCCACTGCATCAATGAACCTGCACACACAAACACACACATACACAGCAGGTTCAGAGGTGATCTGGGGACATAGACCTTAGAGCAGTCGTCTCTCTCCAACCTTTTTCCCATACAGGCAGAGAGCTTCTCCTTTAAACAGTCCACAAGAAATTGAGTCAATTCTGTAGAATGGAATAGGTTTTATTGAAACCATCGATTATTTGGGTTTTTATTTAGTTTGATCTGGCTTTGTTAAGTACCTTGAGTTGCTTTCTGTATAAACTGTATTCCCTTTCCTTGCCAATTAAAGATGTATAACAGGTGTAGCTATAGTAAACATGAAATATGAAATATTCAAGGATTCTTAAAAATGTTGAAATACTTTGAGGAGCTACTTAACCAACCTCTTAAACTCCTGCATAATTTTTGCTCGTGCACAAAAGTTGGGCAAACCCAAATGTCTTTGCTTATTTAAAAACACATCTTACATCTCACATGCATCACATTGTGTGATGCATCATATTAAAGCTAGAGCCTTCTAGTTTATGTAAATATACACTGAAATAATGTATGTCATTCCTATTTCACTCTGCATCCTTTGAAGTTTGGGGGAAAAAAACAGTTTTTTTAGCCTCACCTAAAAAATTCAAGGTATAAAAAAGGCATGCCTCATTGGAAGAAGACAATATTCAAACCCTATGGTCATTGTGTTGTTGACAACACTTTCCTAAGTTTTATAGTTTTTATGCAGTTTCCCTTTTTCATCAAGTAGTGCCATTCGGAACCAATTTGGGACAATTTTTGCTTTACTGACGTTTCATAATCATAAAAACCATATGTTTTAGTTTTGGTACTTATAAGTTACTAATATGTGTGATTTTTTGTTTAAAACAATTCAAAATTAATTATTTAGTAGTGCAAATGCAAAAAAAAATATGCGCAGCAATGAAACAGCGTCTTTACGCACGCTTTTGCTGTGAAAATTAAAAGCAGTTCCTGTAAGTCCCACCCATCAATAGAAAGCTCTACATGTCAATCATTCAGCAATAGCTCATTGCGCTAGCCGTGTAGCTAATAACAAACCCAAACGGACTCTGCTCAAATGGATGCGGTTTGTCTTTTTTGTACTTTTTTATACTTTGGAAAATACTAGTGGATATTCTTTTTCCATATACATTAACGGAGAGTAAGAAACTAAGCAAGGATGGGGAAAGTCTAATTTGTTGGAGCAGCAGAAGACGAAATGTAAGAAACTTATACAGACGTGATTTATTTTGTGCCCATATTATGTGTTATATCTTTTTAATGCAAAGTCTGATATTGTTTACACTTACATATAAATAAGCTTTAAAATGATATAAAGCTTGTGGGTTATGAAGTTCAAAATACATCTGCTATTGCCAGCAGATGTATTTTTTCAAGGGGTTGTTGAGCTACTGGTAGCTACAGGTTTGAGGCCACTGCCATAGAGCTAAAAAACATATGACAGGTTTGACTTGACAATTCATCAAACTGTAGTTTGAATTGAAGAATTGAATGGCACTTTTAATGGCAACATGCTGCAGCATTTAAACAAATCACTAATTCTGCTGTACATCTTTTTTTCCTTGTGCATATTTGTACCTTTTTGCTGCTGCAACCCAATTGCCCCTCAGGGATAAAAAAAGATACCTTGAACCTAAAGCCTTGAACCTTGAAGACTCCCTGTGTTTGTTGTAGTTTTTGGTAAAGTTCATAATTGTTGATGGTTGGACTTAATGCGACGTGGCTCCTGTCCCGGACACACACACCTGTACCCCCACATGTGCCACTGTCCCGGCACACACACTCCCTGTGTCCCCACATGTGCCACTGTCCCGGCACACACACTCCCTGTGTCCCCACATGTGCCACTGTCCCGGCACACACTCCCTGTGCCCCCACATGTGCCACTGTCCCGGCACACACTCCCTGTGTCCCCACATGTGCCACTGTCCCGGCACACACACTCCCTGTGCAGGAGATGATGTCTGACAGCTGCTACTTGTTCATATTGATTAAATGACAAACAAAATCATTTAACCATTTAATGTGTGAAGAAGCATCAGAAGAACCAAACTGAGGCCCCAGGGAGAGAGAAGGGGAGCCCCGGGAGAGAGAGAGAGAGACCCCATGGAGAGAGAAGGGGAGCCCAGGGAGAGAGAGAGGGGCCCCAGGGAGAGAGAGAAAGAGAGAGACCGAGCGAGAGAGAAAGGGGGTGCCCAGGGAGAGATAGGGAGTGGGACTCCATCACCCAAAACATGTACATAAAATGAATAATGTCCACTTGCATTTGACCCATCCTGATGCCACTCGGGCGTCTGTCAGGAGCAGTGGACGCCGTACTGCAGCGCCCGGGAACTATCTCCAGATGTTGATGCTCTGCTTGGTCAGGACTGGAGCTGGAGGATTTACAATAAGTAAAGTCCTTTGTCTCTGGTGGTTATAAGAATATATTAGTTCAGCCGCACACTAGGAACGGCAGGAAGGTCGAGGTCCGACACCAGACTGGACTTTATTGTCACGAGGTGAAACAAAGAAAAACCCACAATTCAGGAATGCAAAAATGATAATGATTTATTGAGAAGAAACAAGAGTCCAAGAAGAAAATATACAAACTCCAAATGGAACCAGGAACCGACAAAGACAAGCATGGACAATGGACCGAAGTGGGCTCTGACCCACTTTATCTGGGCTTTAGGGTGCGCATGTGACCGCAGTCATAGACACAGAGACACAGGTACAAACAGTATAGACACAGAGAGACAAAGGTACATACAATATAGACACAGAGGGACTAAGGTACAAACAGTATAGACACAGAGGGACAAAGGTACATACAGTATAGACACAGAGGGACAAAGGTACATACAGTATAGACACAGAGGGACAAAGGTACATATAAACACAGAGACACAGGTGAAACACATTAGGCCGCCCTAAATAGTTATCTCGGAGGACTTTACAAAAACTGTTGATTCGCCAACACAGATCAAAGAATCAAACAATTCAAACAAAGGAAATGCAATGATAAGTAACACATTAGTCCAAAAGGTCCCTGGTCTGTCTCTCTGCTCTCTCTCTGTCTGGTCTCTCTCTCTGTCTGGTCTCTCTCTCTGGTTTCTCTCTCTGGTCTCACTCTCTGGTCTCACTCTCTGATCTCTCTCTGGTCTCACTCTCTGGTCTCACTCTCTGATCTCTCTCTGGTCTCACTCTCTGGTCTCACTCTCTGGTCTCTCTCTCTGGTCTCTCTCTGGTCTCACTCTCTGGTCTCTCTCTCTGGTCTCACTCTCTGGTCTCACTCTCTGGTCTCACTCTCTGGTCTCTCTCTCTGATCTTTCTGGTCGAACATGAGCATAAATCAGGTACCGTGTCTTTAATCAGACGGTTTTAGGCCTGGGTCTTTCTCACCCCGCCCTCCTCAGCTCCTGTCCTGTCTCTGTAAGTAGGATAAAGTTTTGGAGGGGCTCTGTCGCCGGGGAAACTGCCACAAGTATTCAGTTTGAAGTTTGAGGAGGTCACGCAGAGGGTCAATCCCCACCGAGCGGACCCCTGAACCCCCCCCCCACACACACACACGGGACAGGGAGGGGGGGCAGGGGGACGGAGCTACTATGAGTGGCCTAGTGTTGAATCGCTAAACAGCTGGATGGGACTAAGCTGAAGAAGATTTAAAATCACATTTGCATTGTCTGAGCTGGATTATCTGCAGTTTATTTACTTGGAATCACAAATGGTACTAAACCAGGACTAAACCAGGACTAAAGCATGTATAAACCAGGACTACACCAGGACTAAAGCATGTACAAACCAGGACTAAACCAGGACTAAAGCATGTATAAACCAGGACTAAAGCAGGACTAAACCAGGACTAAACCAGGACTAAAGCATGTATGAACCAGGACTAAAGCAGGACTAAACCAGGACTAAACCAGGACTAAAGCATGTATGAACCAGGACTACACCAGGACTAAAGCATGTACAAACCAGAACTAAAGCAGGACTAAACCAGGACTAAAGCATGTATAAACCAGGACTAAACCAGGACTAAAGCAGGTATAATCGAGGACTACACCAGGACTAAACCAGGACTGAATCAGGACTAAACCAGGACAAAGACAGGTAAAACTGTGTCTCTGCAGCAGTTAATACCATGCTTTTTAATGATGTCGCCTAATGGCAGTGTGAATAGAATCGGTCCACGTACCGATCCTTGTGGCACACCACAATTTACTTGAGAATAATGTGAGGAGTTTTGGTTCACATTAACAAACTGATGCCAATCCGATAAATGTGATGTCACATTCCAGCCTCGGTAGTAGAATGTTGTGGTCTGTTGCGTCAAATGCAGTAGAACCAACATTGACATTTGTACGTTATCAGCAGCAGGAGTGAGTAACTTTGACTAGTGCTGTTCAGTCATCTTGCTTCTTTTTCATGCTAAAGTTAGAGATGTTAAACCTGCTTCTTTATTATTCTAAAGTTAGAGATGTTAAACCTGCTTCTTTATTATTCTAAAGTTAGAGATGTTAAACTTGCTTCTTTATTATTCTAAAGTTAGAGATGTTAAACCTGCTTCTTTATTATTCTAAAGTTAGAGATGTTAAACCTGCTTCTTTATTATTCTAAAGTTAGAGATGTTAAACCTGCTTCTTTATTATTCTAAAGTTAGAGATGTTAAACCTGCTTCTTTATTATGCTTACGTTAGAGATATTAAACCTGCTTCTTTATTATTCTAAAGTTAGAGATGTTAAACCTGCTTCTTTATTATGCTAAAGTTAGAGATTATCCCAAGCTAAGTCATATCAGTCTCAGAAACAGAAACAACTCTAACATGTGACATCACCCCTCTATAACCATCTGTAGATTAGTCTCATTTGTCACAGTCTTGGGTGATTACGTCTCGGCCCGTCACTCCGTCCCCCTCCTCACCCCTCACCCCTCCTCACCCCTCCTCACTTTCTGATGTTAATGCTTATGGTCAGTGGGAGGCTGAGGCCTGGCAGGTGGTCCCCCAAATCCCACGTAACCCGCGGCAACCTCTGTCCGGCCAATCGGACTGGCATAACACTAGGGGAAAGACAGGAGAGGACCGGCATAACACTAGGAAAAGGCAGGAGAGGACCAGGATAACACTAGGAGAAAGACAGGAGAGGACCAGGATAACACTAGGAGAGGACCAGGAGAACACTAGGAGAAAGACAGGAGAGGACCAGGATAACACTAGGAGAGGACCAGGAGAACACTAGGAGAAAGACAGGAGAGGACCAGGATAACACTAGGGGAAAGACAGGAGAGGACCAGCATAACACTAGGAGATAGACAGGGGAGGACCAGCATAACACTAGGAGAAAGACAGGAGAGGACCAGGATAACACTAGGAGAAAGACAGGGGAGGACCAGCATAACACTAGGAGAAAGACAGGGGAGGACCAGGATAACACTAGGAGAAAGACAGGGGAGGACCAGCATAACACTAGGAGAAAGACAGGAGAGGACCAGCATAACACTAGGAGAAAGACAGCAGAGGACCAGCATAACACTAGGAGAAAGACAGCAGAGGACCAGCATAACACTAGGAGATAGACAGGGGAGGACCAGCATAACACTAGGAGAAAGACAGGAGAGGACCAGGATAACACTAGGAGAAAGACAGGGGAGGACCAGGATAACACTAGGAGAAAGACAGGAGAGGACCAGGATAACACTAGGAGAAAGACAGGAGAGGACCAGCATAACACTAGGAGAAAGACAGGAGAGGACCAGCATAACACTAGGAGAAAGACAGGAGAGGACCGGCAAAAAAAACTTGAGTGGGACTTGTACCACTACTACAACATAACATATTTAGATTTACATTAAAGTTTACTTAAACACATATATTGCTTCTAGAATTGTATTAACATTTTCCAAACGAGTTTTATATATAAATATTTGAATATAAATTCTGATGTGACAGAGAGCATAAGAGAGTCGAAACTACAGACCAAACCAAAGAACTAGTTACAGTTAGAAAGAAGTTTAATGTTTATTGTGAAAGATAAGGACGGTAGCTTAGACTCCCAGAGCCGTCATTTTGACTGCTCCCATTTAAATCAATGGAATTCTGAAAAGGTATCTTGCTAACTGGTGGCAAGTAACATTATGTTGCTATGGTTACTAGTGCTAGCTCTTCTCTTCTTCTCTGCTCCATTTCAAAATTAAAAGATCATTTCATAAGAATAATGGCGTGTGAAGGGAGGTCCAGTGTTAACAACGTCATGTAAAAATAAACAAACAGTGATAATAAACCAGTCTCTCTAGAGCAGCCATTCCCAAACTCAGTAACACCGAGGCCCCCTTAAAAATTTGACGGGTCTGCGTGGCCCCCCAAAATAATAACCAAGAAGACAACATTAAGAATAGGCTCTTCTGGTTATTTTATTTTGGGGAAATAGCCTCTGCTACAAACATTGTAATATAAAAATGATTACAGTGGATTATTCAAGTCAAATAATGAACACAAATATTTTAATATTACAAACAAAACATTATAAATTTAACATTAAATAATGATATAATTTTTTTTATGACCTCCCGCGGCCCCCCTGCAGTACCCTCGCGGCCCACCAGGGGGCCGCGGACCCCACTTTGGGAGACACTGCTCTAGAGTATTAGAAGGGAGACGGGGGGACAAAGGGAGTGAGGGTGAAAGGGAGGAGACAGTGGGAGTGAAGGAGACAGGGGAAGTGAAGGATTGGAGTGAAGGGAGGAGAGAGAAGATAGGGAGTAGACAGGGGGAGAGAGGAGTGGAGGGAGACAGAGAGAGTGAGGGTGACAAGAGGGCGTGAGGGAGACAAGAGGGAGTGAGTGAGACAGGAGGAGTGAAAGAGACAGAGGGAGTGAGGGAGATAGAGAGATTGAGGGAGGCAAGAGGGAGTGAGTAAGACAAGTGGGAGTGAGTGAGACAAGTGGGAGTGAGGGAGACAAGTGGGAGTGAGGGAGAGAGGGGCGAGACAGAGGGAGTGAGGGTGAAAAGGGGGAGACAGGGGTAGTGAAGGAGATATGGGGAGAGAGGGGTAGAGTGGGAGACTGTGGGGAGTGAAGGATTTAGTGGGGAGTGAAGGGAGGGGAGAGGAGAAAGGGGGGAGACATGGGGAGTGAAAGAGACAAGAGGGAGTGAGGGAGACAAGAGGGAGACAAGAGGGAGTGAGGGAGACTAGAGGGAGTGAGGGAGACAAGAGGGAGACAAGAGGGAGTGAGGGAGACAAGAGGGAGTGAGGGAGACAAGAGGGAGTGAGGGAGACTAGAGGGAGTGAGGGAGACTAGAGGGAGTGAGGGAGACTAGAGGGAGTGAGGGAGACAAGCGGGAGTGAAGGAGACAAGAGGGAGTGAGGGAGACAAGAGGGAGTGAGAGAGACTAGAGGGAGTGAAGGAGACAAGAGGGAGTGAGGGAGACAAGAGGGAGTGAGGGAGACAAGAGGGAGTGAGGGAGACAAGAGGGAGTGAGGAAGACTAGAGGGAGTGAGGGAGACAAGAGGGAGTGAGGGAGACAAGAGGGAGTGAGGGAGACTAGAGGGAGTGAGGGAGACTAGAGGGAGTGAGGGAGACTAGAGGGAGTGAGGGAGACTAGAGGGAGTGAGGGAGACAAGAGGGAGTGAGGGAGACAAGAGTGAGTCAAGAGGGAGTGAGGGAGACAAGAGGGAGTGAGGGAGACAAGAGGGAGTGAGGGAGACAAGAGGGAGTGAGGGAGACAAGAGGGAGTGAGGGAGACAAGAGGGAGTGAGGGAGACAAGAGGGAGTGAGGGAGACTAGAGGGAGTGAGGGAGACTAGAGGGAGTGAGGGAGACAAGCGGGAGTGAAGGAGACAAGAGGGAGTGAGGGAGACAAGAGGGAGTGAGAGAGACTAGAGGGAGTGAAGGAGACAAGAGGGAGTGAGGGAGACAAGAGGGAGTGAGGGAGACAAGAGGGAGTGAGGGAGACAAGAGGAGTGAGGAAGACTAGAGGGAGTGAGGGAGACAAGAGGGAGTGAGGGAGACAAGAGGGAGTGAGGGAGACTAGAGGGAGTGAGGGAGACTAGAGGGAGTGAGGGAGACTAGAGGGAGTGAGGGAGACTAGAGGGAGTGAGGGAGACAAGAGGGAGTGAGGGAGACAAGAGTGAGTCAAGAGGGAGTGAGGGAGACAAGAGGGAGTGAGGGAGACAAGAGGGAGTGAGGGAGACAAGGGGGAGTGAGGGAGACATGGGAGAGGCAGAGGTTTTGAGAAGTGATTTTTCAGTTCTGTCGTGAGTGGGAGTTTTAAATACTTTTGTGGGACTCAACTCAAATCTAGACCATTCTTCTTGAAAATGTGAGACAGACTTCTTCTCTGATAATGCTCAATTCCAGATTAACAACGGTTCTGCTTCTTATGATTATTATTTTTGATGCTAATCCCTTGTGTGCTTGATTCCATCTTGTGTGGTTTTGCCTCGTGCATGACCTGTGCCACATAAATAAACCTGACCGCTGCATGTATCTGCAGTCGGACGCTGCGAGCACACGTGGGGAGCGTGCGGTCGCCTCTCCGCAGAGCCGACGCGGCGAGCTTCTATGGAAAGTGCTGTGTGCAGAGAAAGCAGGATTTGGGGCCATCAGCACAAAGTGATGTCAGCACAAACAAAAGCCGACCCACAATCCCCTGGGGCTCTGCGGGGGGCGGCTCTCATGCAAACAGGTGGGATCTGGGTGAAACAGAAACTTTGCGGGACGTCACTGTTCTACGGTTAAAGCTGAGGTACCTGATTTTACAAACTACAGAAAATGGAACTCTCTTTTATAAAGTTCAACTAATATTCTTTATCCTGGCCACAGCTTTAGACCAGCTTCATCTGGTCTTTCCCTGGTCCCTCCCTGGTCTCTTTCTCTGGTTTATCTCTCTGGTCTCTTCCTCTGGTCTCTCTTTCTGGTCTCTCTCTAGTCTTTCTTTCAGGTCTCGCTCTCTGGTCTCTCTCTCTAGTCTCTTCCTCTGGTCTCTCTCTGGTCTCTTTCAGGTCTCTCTCTAGTCTCTCTCTGGTCTTTCTCCGGTTCCTCTAGTCTCTCTTTGGTCTCTGGTCTCTCTTTCTGGTCTCTGGTCTCTTTCAAGTCCCTCTCTGGTCTCTTCCTCTGGTCTCTCTCTGGTCTCTCTCAGGTCTCTCTCGTCGCTCTTTCTGGTCTCTCTCTGGTGTATCTGGTCTCTCTTTCTGGTCTCTTGCAACAGCAGTCGCCTCAGAAGAATTTACAAAGTTGTGGATTCACCAACAACAGATCAGAGAATCAAACAGTAAGAACACAAGAAATGCAATAACAAACAAATAGGAGCCATTTCCTGAATGAAGGCCTCTGATTGGTCAATCCTTATCTGACTCATATCTGGATTTACATTAAGACAATATCACAATGTAAACACCAGGATCACAGAGAGAGTGAAAACACAGATTTAAGCCCAAAATGGTGAGTGTGACACAGACAGTTACTGAGCTGAAGGAGTTTACTTTTACTCGAAAGTCAATACACAGTGGAGCTAAAAGTGAGTGGTTAGCATTTTCCGTCAGTCTGTGCCATCACTGCAGTTCCAGAGTCCTGCAAGACCAGAGAGAGACCAGAGAGGGACCAGAGAGAGACCAGCGAGAGACCAGAAAGAGATCAAAGAGAGACCAGAGGGAGACCAGAGAGCGACCAGAGAGAGACCAGAAAGTGACCAGAGGGAGACCAGAGACAGACCAGAAAGTGACAGAGAGAGACCAGAGAGAGACCAGAGAGTGACCGGAGAGGGACCATGAGAGAGACCAGCGAGAGACCAGAAAGTGACCATAGAGGGACCAGAGACTGACCGGAGAGACCAGAGAGAGACCAGAGAGAGATCAGAGAAAGACCAGAGAAAAACCAGAGAGAGAGACCAGAGGGAGACCAGAGAGAAACCAGAGACAGACCAGAGGGAGAGATCAGAGGGAGACCAGAGAGAGACTAGAGAGAGACCAGAAAGAGAACAGAGAGACCAGAGAGAGACCAGAAAAAGCGGCCAGAGAGAGACCAGAGAGATACCAGAGAGAGACCAGAGTGAGACCAGAGTGAGACCAGAGTGAGACCAGAGAGTGACCAGAGGGAGAGACTAAAGAGATAGATTAAATAGAGACCAGAGAGAAGGTCCAGAGAGAGAGACAGAGTAAGTAGAGAGATCAGAGAGAGACAAATAAACTTGCCATTGTGTCCATTTGTGCCTAGTTGACTAATATTATGCAATAAACCTCCAGTTTTGTTTGTGATGACGACACAATGAAACATGTTTAAAACAGATCTAACAACGTTAAATGTAAAGACGTGTATTTGAGGTAATATTTTGGAATCTTTCTTAAACTCATAGGGATGTCGAGTCTCGTCGATAAGTCTCTCTCTCAGCAAAGGTTTCGCTGGGTCACATGACTCGTCCGTCTCTCAGCTGAGGTCTGTCGGGTCAAACGCACGCTCGCACACCCACCAAGGTTCCCAAACGCTTCCTGCCTGTTACCTGGCAACCACCGGCCCCGTCCAAAAACTCACATCCAGCTTTTATTTTCCTGCTGACGGCGGAGAGCGGAGGGGGTCGCTGACACTGGGCTGTTGTTTGGAAAAAAAAGCAGCCACTCGCCACAAAAAAGCCCCTGATTCTGGGTTTTACATCACAATTAACACCAGAACTCCCACAGCAGTCATTTTGACGGGTTTTTACTTTGGGAAGTGGAATAACTCATCTTCCGTGTTTACTTGCTGTTCATAACTTTGTGACTTTTTCTGTTTGTTTATGTAGAGACCGGAGAGAGACAAGAGAGAGACCAGGGAGGGACTAGATAGAGACCAGAGAGAGACTGACCAGAAAGGGACCAGAGAGAGACCATGGAGAAACCAGAGAGACCAGAGAAAGATACCAGAAAAAGACAAGAGACAGACCAGAGAGAGACCATGGAGAAACCAGAGAGACCAGAGAAAGAGACCAGAAAAAGACAAGAAACAGACCAGAGAGAGACTATAGAGACCAGAGAGATAGACCAGAAAGATAAAAGAGAGAGACCAGAGAGAGACTAAAGAGAGACCACAGAGACCACAGAGAAACAAGAGAGAGACCATAGAGAGAGACTAGAAAAAGACCAGAGAGAGAGAGATTAGAGAGAGACCGATCAGTGACCAAAGTGAGAGACCCGAGAGAGACCACAGAGAGAATGAGCAGAGAGAAATAAACTTGCCATTGTGTCCATTTTTGCCTAATTGATTAATATGAATAAATACAACTCCAGGTTTGTTTGTGATGACGACACAATGAAACATGTTTAAAACAGATATAGAGCAGCAGCAGTAATAGCAGCAGTAGCAGCAGTAGCAGCAGTAGCAGCAGTAGTAGCAGCAGTAGCAGCAGTAGCAGCAGTAGCAGCAGCAGTAGCAGCAGTAGCAGCAGTAGCAGCAGTAGCAGCAGCAGTAGCAGCAGTAGCAGCAGTAGCAGCAGTAGCAGCAGCAGCAGCAGCAGCAGCAGCAGTAGCAGCAGTAGCAGCAGTAGCAGCAGTAGCAGCAACAACCGTCTGAAGACATAAACCTGATCTTTACAGTTTTACTACAGACTCAGGAATTTGTCGACTGGACGTCAGTGACTCCTGCTTTGTCCTCAGGAGTATAAAAGATACACACTATTTCACACCTCACACACGCACACACACACACACACACACACACACACACACGCACAAACGCACCACACACCCACACACACACCCACACACACACCCACACACACACAACGCACAGACCAGAGAGAGACCAGGAAGAGAGACCAGACACACATACATACGCACACACACACACACAAAACGCACAGACCAGAGAGAGACCAGGGAGAGAGACCAGACACACACACACACACTCAGCACCGGGGCAGCTGTGACCACAACAATAGCATTCCTCCGCCGGTAAACGCTGGGCCCTTGGATTCCTAACAGCCAGATTCAGACAGAGAGGGGAGGGGCCTGTTGCTATGAACGCACAGCTGTAAAGGGCTTTGTGTAGTTAAGAGTCCAAAACGTGCTCTATAAAACCAGTGCTTTTTCAGTATCATATTATTAACAAATACTCTAAGGGCAAAGTGTGGCCCGGGGGCTACATACGGCCCAATTCACCTTTCCATGTGGCCCTCAGTACTTTTCCCATCTGCAAACCTCACACTGACTCCCCCTATTTAAGTGATTGAGAGTCACCACCTTACAATGTGCTACGATGACATCATAATAAATCATCAAAAACATTCAATACCCACAATTCGTCGTCTTTTTAAGCTTTAGTCCAGCTTTGGTTCAATCCAAGCAAATGTTGAAATCAAATTAGAATAAAACGGATATCCATATCTAATAGAATCCAAAAATACTCAAAGTATGTCCCATATTGTAAAATGAGATGCATCTGTATTTGTATAGCACTTTCTTAGCAGAAAGCTGTAAAACAGTCAAAACAGTCAATAGAACAATCAAGATATCAAAAAGAATGAGGAGAATAAATCAGACGGACAACAAGAAAGACAGAGAGAGACCAGAAAGAGAGACCAGAGAAGAAGAGAGAGAGGGAGACCATGTGAAAAACGTGTCGAGTTTTAAACAGACAGTTATATGAAGGCCATTCAGTAAAAGTTCTGATGAAGTGAGCCTTATACTGAAAAAATAGATGAAAAATTTGTCTAATAAATCTCAAATTTGGCAAATCTTAATTTGAGCACATTCTGACTGCCTTTAAACAAGATTTGATGAGCAAAATGGTCTTGTTTAAAAAAAGATATACAAGAAATGTTTCCCTTGGAATGAGAGATCAGTTGAAATAAGACTAAATGGTTTTGTCCCATCGGAAAATCTTTGAACGTCCTCGATAATTATAATTAAGATAAAATCCAACCGATCATGAAATGTTTACCAGAGAGACACCAGAGAGACCAGCGAGAGACCAGAGAGAGGCCAGAGACAGAGGCAGAGACCAGAGAGACCAGAGAGACACCAGAGAGACACCAGACGGAGGCAGAGACCAGAGAGCGACCAGAGAGACACCAGAAAGAGCCAGAGACCAGAAAGGAGCCAGAGAGACCAGAGTCACCAGACAGAGGGAGAGACCAGAGAGAGGCCAGAGAGACCAGAGAGAGGCCAGAGAGACATCAGACAGAGGAAGAGACCAGAGAGAGACTAGAGAGGCCAGAGACCAGACATAGACAGGAGACCAGAGAGAGAGACCTTCATAATACAGATATCCCAGTGTGGACCCTGTGTAATGATAACCCAGGCCCTCTGCTCTGAGTTTTCGCTCCATGGCGCTCAGCAGTGGTCGTCTCGTTGGTGTTGTGCAGTGTTTTGTGAGCCTCTAAAACAGTGTTGTTGCTGGTTTTATGGCGTGTGCGTCAGACACCTGTAAAGACAACAGTGGCGTCTGCTCACACACGCTCAGCGACAGAGAACACACCAGTTTAACAGCAGCTCTGACCATGGACTGTATACTGTACAGAGGCACAATGCTAATGCGCTAGCTCAAAGAAGCCTATAAAGGAAGTGCTCATGGTGAAGTTTGGCTCCAACTCCCTCTGACTTCCATGTAAAAATTGTTTACTTTTACACTTTTACTTTTACTCTAGCCCAGTAACCGTTTCAGTCACATTCAACATTTTGGGTTTAAATCTGTGGTTTCACTCTCTCTGTGATCCTGGTGTTTATATTGTGATATTGTCTTCCTCTTAAAGAAGAAATATTGTCTATATTATTATAGACAGGTGATTTCCTGTCTCATATCAGAGAATAAAACAGTTTGAACACAAGAAATGCAATAATGACTGAGGCTGTAGATCCAGGACTGAGGCTGTAGATCCAGGACTGAGGCTGTAGACCCAGGACTGAGGCTGTAGATCCAGGACTGAGGCTGTAGATCCAGGACTGAGGCTGTAGATCCAGGACTGAGGCTGTAGATCCAGGACTGAGACTGTAGACCCAGGACTGAGGCTGTAGATCCAGGACTGAGGCTGTAGATCCAGGACTGAGACTGTAGACCCAGGACTGAGGCTGTAGATCCAGGACTGAGGCTGTAGATCCAGGACTGTAGATCCAGGACTGAGGCTGTAGACCCAGGACTGTAGATCCAGGACTGAGGCTGTAGATCCAGGACTGAGGCTGTACAGTGCAGGACTGAGGAGTCTCTCAGGCGGGGAGAGGGTCCAAATTAAAAACAGCTTTTACTCTGTACAGTCAGATAACCAGTTTGACCTGGGTGAGATAGTAAACATTCTCATACTGACCATAAAGGAGGTCTTTGAACAAGTCTTAGTGGGTCTAGACCCGGCTCCAGACCCGGCTCTGGTCTCCCTCACGGCCTTCGCTGAGTCTGCAGACGTTCCTCTCGCACTCATTAATTATAGATTGGCTCTAAATGGACGCTGTGGTCGAGCAGAGCGTTCCAAATTAGATTCATTTATATTTAAATTGTCAAACAGGCGTGCTTAATGAGACGGGGGCTTTTTGGGGTTATTTCAGATGGACGATAGTCACGGCTCAGGACACACCATGGACACACCAGCGACACACCAGCGTCACACCATGGACACACCAGCAACACACCAGAGACACATCAGAGACACACCAGAGACAAACCAGAGACACACCAGAGACATACCAGAGACTTACCAGAGACAAACCAGCGACACACCAGAGACACACCAGAGACACACCAGAGACATACCAGAGACACACCAGAGACACACCAGAGACAAACCAGAGACACACCAGAGACACACCAGCGACACACCAGAGACATACCAGAGACACACCAGAGACACACCAGAGACAAACCAGAGACACACCAGAGACACACCAGCGACACACCAGGGACACACCAGAGACACACCAGGGACACACCAGAGACACGCCAGAGATATACCAGAGACACACCAGGGACACACCAGAGACACACCATGGACACACCAGGGACACACCAGAGACACACCAGAGACATACCAAAGACACACCAGGGACACACCAGAGACACACCATGGACACACCATGGACAAACCAGCTACACACCAGGGACACACGAGAGACATACCAGAGACACACCAGGGACACACCAGCAACACACCATGGACTCACCATGGACACACCATGTACACACCAGAGACATGCCAGAGACACACCATGGACACACCAGAGACACACCAGGGACACACCAGAGACACACCAGAGACACACCAGAGACACACCAGGGACACACCAGAGACACAACAGAGATACACCAGAGACATACCATAGACACACCAGAGACATACCAGAGATGCACCAGAGACACACCAGGGACACACCATGGACACACCAGAGACACACCAGAGACACACCAGGGACACACCATGGACACACCATGGACACACCAGAGACACACCAGAGACATACCAGGGACACACCAGTGACACACCAGAGACATACCATAGACACACCAGAGACATACCAGGGACACACCAGAGACACACCAGGGACATACCTGGGACACACCAGAGACACACCAGGGACACACCAGAGACATACCAGATACACACCAGGGACACATCAGAGACACACCAGGGACACACCAGAGACATACCAGAGATACACGAGAGACACACCAGGGACACACCAGAGACACACCAGAGACACACCAGGGACACATCAGAGACACACCAGGGACACACCAGAGACACACCAGAGACACACCAGGGACACATCAGAGACACACCAGAGACACACCAGGGACACATCAGAGACACACCAGATACACACCAGGGACAACAGAAGGAAGAAAGCATTATTGATACATCTGCTTTTGTGCAGATGTATTGTACAAAATATATTCTGCATTTAACATGTTGTCTCATTTCTATCCATACCAGATGCGGCGTGTTCATTTCTTCTGTGTGAGATCAAAAAGTCTATCTTATCTTTTTTCAAAGAAGCTGTTATTTGCACTGGTCCTGGTCCTGTCACAATCAAAAGAAGAGCAAGGACAAGAAATATACTTTAATAAACAAGAATCCAAAATCCAAGACCAGAATGAAACAAAACAACTGGACTGAACTGAGAGAGAGAGAGAGAGAGAGACAGGAGAGAGACAGGAGAGAGGAGAGAGAGAGATAAGAGAGAGAGGCAGGAGAGAGAGAGAGAGAGAGGCAGGAGAGAGAGACAGGAGAGAGAGAGAGAGAGGCAGGAGAGAGAGACAGGAGAGAGAGAGAGAGAGAGAGAGAGAGAGAGAGAGAGAGAGAGGAGAGAGAGAGAGAGAGAGAGACAGGAGAGAGAGAGAGAGACAGGACAGAGAGAGAGGAGAGAGAGAGAGAGAGAGAGAGAGAGAGAGAGGAGAGAGAGAGACAGGAGAGAGAGAGAGAGACAGGACAGAGAGAGAGAGAGAGAGAGAGAGAGAGAGAGAGAGAGAGAGAGAGAGAGAGAGAGAGAGAGAGAGAGGAGAGAGAGAGAGAGAGACAGGAGAGAGAGAGAGAGACAGGACAGAGAGAGAGGAGAGAGAGAGATAAGAGAGAGAGGCAGGAGAGAGAGAGAGAGAGAGAGAGGCAGGAGAGAGAGAGACAGGAGAGAGAGAGAGAGAGAGGCAGGAGAGAGAGAGACAGGAGAGAGAGAGAGAGAGAGAGAGAGAGAGAGAGAGAGAGAGAGAGAGAGAGAGAGAGAGAGAGAGAGAGAGAGAGAGGAGATGAGACACATGGGTCAGAGCCAACAACCGAACAGACAGTAGAACTCAAAGACACAGGAGAAAAGATAAAAGATTCAATTAGATTCAACAGTTTACAAGTCACAACTCTGAGGAGCACAGGGACTGGCCTCCTGCTGGGACTTTGAGGAGCACAGGGACTGGCCTCCTGCTGGGACTTTGAGGAGCACAGGGACTGGCCTCCTGCTGGGAGTCTGAGGAGCACAGGGACTTTCCTCCTGCCGGTCCCAGAGTCAGGACTAAAAATGTGAGACATCTCTGACAATGTTCAAAACCAATTTAATGAACGTGAACATGCCCTAAAACTTAACCAGTCAACACTTAAGGACTTTTTAGTCTAAAACTAATTCGAAAGTAGGATTGTTACTTCCGGTTTCGTCCCGATTCCGTATATGATCTAGTGCCGACCCTGGCAGCACGGGGAACTGTAGCCGTGGCCGTGAGCACACACACAGGAAGTTAGCAGTAGAAAAAAAATGAATACATCCGGTCGCATCTTCAAATTAAAAGCTTCCAAGTAGACAGGGAGTAACAGCGCTATAACATTATTTAACACACGAACACATCACATCAAGCGAAGATATGACACATGAGACCGGTACCGCAGCAACACCCGTGCGCGCGCAGCTGACTCGCGGGGCTCACGTGCACGCGCTTCAATCCACCCGCCGCGGATCCCATCGCGCTGTTTGGTTTCGCAGGTTTTAAAGCGGGCGACACTGATTACGGCGCGCTCTGAAGATCCGCGGGCTTGGCAGGTGTCTCCACGCATTAGGCCTGCGGAGGGGCGATGGGCCTGGCAGCAGGGAGGGGGGGGGGGGGGGGGAGGGAGGTATGGGGAGGAGGGAGGGGGTGAGACACAAGTGGAACTATAATCTGGATTGTTTGAGGAAAGTTTTGGGCTTGATTTGAGAAGACTCCGGGCACAAGGATCAGTATTGCAGATTTGGATTTGATTCAAGTTCTACATTGCACTGAACTCAGACATTTTAGACTTCCTTCTTTATTATGCTAAAGTTATAGATTTTCGACTAAAGTTATAGATTTTCGACTAAAGTTATAGATTTTTGAATTGCTTGTTTATTATGCTAAAGTCACTGCATAAAACAAAAGAGTTTTCAAAGAGATAAAGAAAATATGTCATCCCTCAGGATTAGTGTATGTGTTGTTGACCTACATCCTCAACCTTAGCCTAGCATCTGACCTCTGACCTCTGGGGTGAGAGGAGAAACTCATAATAAAATAATTACTCTATTTGTGTATTGCCCAAAATCACATCAAACAGCAGTTGTTTCATAGGTCTTTACAAAGTTATGGATTCACCAACAACGAATCAGAAAATCAAACAGTTCCAGCACAGGAAATGCAATAATAACAAGCAAATAGGAGCTATTGGTCCATAAGGAGCGGGATGACTGAGACTTTAGGTTCCAGGACTGAGGCTGCAGACCCAGGACTGAGGCTGTAGATCCAGGACTGAGACTGTAGATCCAGGACTGAGACTGTAGATCCAGGACTGAGGCTGTAGATCCAGGACTGAGGCTGTAGATCCAGGACTGAGACTGTAGATCCAGGACTGAGGCTGTAGATCCAGGACTGAGACTGTAGATCCAGGACTGAGGCTGTAGATCCAGGACTGAGGCTGTAGATCCAGGACTGAGGCTGTAGATCCAGGACTGAGGCTGTAGATCCAGGACTGAGGCTGTAGATCCAGGACTGAGGCTGTAGACCCAGGACTGAGGCTGTAGATCCAGGACTGAGGCTGTAGATCCAGGACTGAGGCTGTAGATCCAGGACTGAGACTGTAGATCCAGGCATCCATGACATGACATCACTCTGACATCCCTATGACATTGTTATGACTTTAAAACAAAAGTATTGCCCCTGAGTTAGTTTTGACAATTTCTCTGGCAAAATTTTTCTCTTTACAACTGCATGTCTGTGTTTGCAGCCAATCATATTTTTGAATTTGAGAAAAAAAGAAGTTACAGGCAGATGGTATTATTTCTCTCTTTTTAATGCACTGTGATTATTTATGATTTTAAATCATTGTGTGATTGTTCCTATCTTGTTTGAATTGTGTATGTGTTATACAAACTGTCCTTGCTTTACCCTTCACACCTGTTACACGATATTTTTTCACATTCTAAAACATGACAAAGTAAAAGTCTCATTATCATTATCCATAATTCTTCTATCGTCCTAAAGAAAGACTCAGAGATGTTGTTTAGCGATGTACAGATGTAATGTTATTAGAATCAATAAAACACAGGGTGAGTTTTCAAAGAGATGCAGAAAGTGTGACATCAATCAGGATAAGTCTGCATGTGATTGACCTACATCCTCTGTGGCTAATCCTGCTGGGTGCTACCTCAACATTTAGCGTAGCCTCTGACCCTGGATCCACCGGCCTCTCGGCTGGATCCAAAAACAGACCTATTGTCCGTGTGCACAAACAGCTTCCTGCGTGCAGACGGCGGCTCGTTACCCGGGGAGAGGCGGGGGTGGAGGGAGAGGAGGGGGGTGGGGCGGGTGGAGGGGGCTCTTCCTGCCTCTCGCCCCCTCCGCTCACCCACGTCCAGCCCAGCTACTCTATCCCAGCGTGGAGCCTCTCTCGGGGGTCAGCTCTGTGGAGGGGGGAGAGAGGGAGGAGTGAGGGGGGAGAGTTGTGCAGAGTTTTGTTTGTTCCAACACTGTCCCTCATCAGTCACAGACCTGGAGATATGTTTAGCTCCATCCAGGCTGACGTATCGCACCAACATGCAGCGCAGCCCCTTCCGTCTAAAAGCTCCTGTCTCAGTCCTGTACGAGTATGATGTCATAGTGATGTCATCATACCCCCATGTGACATCGCTATAACAACACTATGACATCATGGTGACCATCCATGACACTTGTGGAGCTTTAGTATGTGAGAGAGAAAAAAAACACACACACACTGAGACACGCACAGATCCACAATCGCCCATGGTCACGCACTTTTGTTGTTTGAATGTCAATCGCTCATGAAGAATGTAAGACCTAGCATGTCCTGGACTATGTGTGCGTGTGTGTGTGCGTGTGCGTGTGCGTGTGTGTGTGTGTGCGTGTGTGTGTGTGTGTCTCTCTCTCTCGGTGTGTTTTTGTTTCTGTGTGTTTGCGAGTATGTTTCTCTCTCTGTCTCTCTATGTGTCTGTATGTGTGTGCATGTGTCTCTTTGTGTGTGTGTGTGTGTGTGTGTGAGGGTCTGGGGATGACCTGCTGAGAGACCATCCCATAAACAGCACCTCCTTCCTGTCGCCTCCTCCACAGTACATGATGGGGGTGTTAGTGTTTACAACAACATTATTTCTCTTTAAAGACGTGACATGGACTTTTCACAACTGTTAACCCTAGACTTTGACCGAGATATGGCCACACGTGTCATTGTGTGGACTGTGGAATGTATTTGTGTATAGCCCTAAACCACAACAGTAGTTATCTCGGAGGATTTCTCAAAGCTGTTGATTCGCCAATACAGATCCATCCATCCATTTTCTTCCCCTTAATCCATTTCTGGGTCGGGGGGGTGGCAGTCAGTGCTGCACCGAGTCACAGAGCACCAGCCCCTCACTGATCCTCCTGCAGGTGGTGAGTCCACAGGAGCTGAGATCTTTCAGTGGGAGCTTCAGGCAAAGTGGGGTTAAGTGTCTTGCCCAAGGACACAACGACAGCAGTCATCAGTGGGAGTCATGAAGTAGGTCTTGAGGTGGGCTCGAACCCACGACCTTCAGGCTCAAAGGCCAATGCTCTACCAACTGAGCTACTGTCGCCCCTCAATACCAATACAGATCAGAAAATCAAATGGTTCAAACCCAAGAAATGCAACGATAGCCAACATAAGATGTGTGTGTAACTTTCAAACCACAAATAAGATGAATACATACATGTAACTAACAGTTCCAACCTCTCAAAACATTTGCTTCGCCCACACGCAGTGGAGATCATTGTTGACTTCAGGAAGAGCACTGTCCTCCCGCCCCCGCCCTCCCTGATGGACTCCCCCATCACCTCTGTGGAATCCTTTCGTTTTCTGGGCACCACCATCACCCAGGACCTCAAGTGAGAGCCGACCATCAGCTCCCTCATCAAGAAGACCCAGTGTACTTCCTGCGGCAGCTCAGGAAAGCCAAGCTGCCTGCACAGATGTTGGTGCAGTTCTACACGGCCATCATCGAGTCCATCCTCACCTCCTCCATCACCGTGTGGTTCGCTGGAGCCACAGTCAGGGACAAACAGAGACTACAGCGCATTGTACGCTCTGCAGAGAGAGTATGCTCTCCTCCCATTGCTGCAGGACGTGTACAACGCCTGAGCTTGAACGTCGTATCACTGCTGACCCCTCTCACCTACAAATGGACTAGAACCAGAACATCCCGCCATAAGAACAATTTCTTCCCCTCTGCTGTTGGACTCTTGAACACTTCATAACCTTGTCCCCCACCCTTTCTAACGTCCCTTGACTTCCCTTTATAACGTCACTTTACTGCACTGCATAATATCTATTGTGTGCACTGAGTGCACTACTAAAACAATTTTAATTTGTATATTTTAGAAATGTTTATGGATGTTTATTTTGCCTTATTCTATTCTCTCCTTTTGCCTTGTTTGCATCGAGAGCCAAAGCCATTTCTTAGTCTGTGACTTCCTGTTACATGGCATTAAAAATGATTCTGATTCTCATTCTGATGTATGTTTGGCCTTTGTCACATCTTTAGATCAGTTTTTTCAGACAGAAAAGTGAAAAAGAGAGGACCACCCTCACTCAAGCCAGCTCCTCTCAGCTCAAAGAGTAACATAGTGACTCACAGAACTCTATCTTTCAAGCACAAGGGAGGGCTTTTCTGGACTCTCAAAGTCTCTTCAGATGTAATTATTCTTTCACTCCAAACACAGAAGCGAAGCAACCAGTCTGTTCCATTGGCTCCTCCCACCACCACCAACTATCCACACAGACCATGTAACTAGTTAGTGTACCCGCCACCATTGTTTTTACGTTTGTTCTCGGCTTCTGAATTCACATATTTTTCTTCATGCCGCGCTGAGCAGCTTATCTGAGCTGTTCCACTCTGGAGGCTGGTTCTCAACGCTTACATTTTCACCCCCCTGGAACTCCGTCTCCGTGTAAACTGGAGGCCAAACCGATATCCAACTCTAACGTTTTACTGTTGCATTGTCTCCATATAAACGAGGCCTCATTCCCATGGGGGTGAAGTGTCTTGTCTGAGTGTCTCTAGTCTCTTTCTCCACATTTGTGTTTGATTCTCTGACCTGTTGTTGGTAAATCCACAACTTTGTAAAGTCTTGTTGTGATTCAGGGTGAGACACTTTGAATCTCTGTGTCCTGCTCTGTGGCCCTCTGCCGCGGACACACAGACACCATCACAATACTTTGTAAAGTCTTGTTGTGATTCAGGGTGAGACACAACCCAAACGTTCAATTGAATTGAACACAAATATTTAAGTTACAGAAATTATTTTACTGAATTCTTGTGGTCATTTATGCTTCCACCACCTGTGTCCTGCTCTGTGGGCCTCTGCTGCGGACACACAGACACCCTCACAATTCTTTCACAGCATCATCCAGCCAACTCCAGCTGCACCAACAGTCATGCTGCACTGATGGAATCCGGTCGTCCACTATAAACATGTGCATCTGTTTGTGTCCCAGAAGTCTACATGACACTAAATGTAGCTGTGTGTGGTTAAATATACACATGATATCAAACTTTATATTGTTGCTAAATTTGTGTAAGCCCTCAGTCGTACAGGGATTAGTCAAAGCAAAGGAAGGTTTCTCACCCGTCATCTGTACTTCTTAGCAAGTTTTCCCGACGTTTCGTCCTCAACCTGGGGACTTCTTCAGGGAATGAATTCTCGGACCGCGCGTTGGAGATTTATAACCTATGGGTGTGGTAAGCCACACCCTAATCCTGATACTAACTCGTAAACAATCTCAGGTCTGCTTGATGTAGAAGGGAGCAGGTCTAACGACCCTGTTCAGCAGGGTCGTTAGACCTGCTGATGATGATGATGGGTGAGAAACCTTCCTTTGCATTGTTGCTAAAAGTTAAAGCTCAGAACAGAATCCAGTCACAGTAAGTTTTACTGTGAAGTAACGGGATCCTCTCACTAAAATGTAGTTTGATCGAGTGGTCGGTTTAAAGATAACTTTAAAATCACAATAATAATTAATGTTTCTAGTTTCTGTCAGTTTTCAATAGTTTTGGTCTTGATCTGGTCTTGGTCGATTTTTAGTCTAGTCTGTATGTCTGGCCTCTATTCCATATTTAAATTGCCTTTTTCAGACAGAAAACTAAAAAAGAGAGGACCACCCTCACTCACCCAATCAGCTCTCGGCCCTATGAGTCAAATAGTGACTCACAGGGCTCTGTCTCACTCATAAAAGAACATATTTTCTAAAAAGATGAAGATAGAGAATGTTGTGGTCTGGTTTCCTCACAGCATGTTAAGTTTGTTTACCGCAGCTTTAAGTCCCACAGACTGGAGACAGTAGAACTTCCCAGGCCTCTCTAATGGGGCCAGGACTTGCTCACAGTAACTGGGCCGGGACATGTGTGCGGTAAGGGGGAGTGTGGGTGGACCGTGGTGATGGTGGGGGGTGAGGGGGGTACGGGGGGTTACGAGGGGCCCACGGGTGATTAGAGTTGCACAAAGGCCCCAAACAGAAGAGGCACAATGGGAGCAGGGCCTCAAGGCGTGGTCTAGTGCTGGCCTGGGGGACGGAGATGGGCTTTGGGGCGGGGGAAAGGGGGAGAGAGGGGAGGAAGGGGGTCACTGGGGTTACGGGGAAGTGACAGGAGCCCATGGTGCGTTCTGTTTTGTCCCCGCCGCTGCTGGAGACCCACTGCGGAGCTCCGTGGATGGGAAATCAGCATTCAACTGCCAGAAGTACAGAGACCAGAGAGAGAGAGAGCTGAGAGAGAGAGAGACCAACGAGAGAGAGAGGGACCAGAGAGGGACCAGAGAGAGAACAGAGAGAGGAACCAGAGAGGGACTAGAGAGACACCAGAAACTAGAAAGAGGGCCAGAGAGGGACCAGAGAGAGACTAGAGAGAGGGACCAGAGAGAGACCAGAGAGAGATCAGGAGAGAGACCAGAGAGAGGGACCAGAGAGAGATCAGGAGAGACCAGAGAAAGAGACAGAAGTACATCTGCGACCAAAGAAAAGTCATCAAAAGAAACCATTTGGAACCAGCTGAACACTTCTAAAACATGTGAACTTGTTTTTGATTTCAGTCTTAACATTTCTCAGTCTGTTATTGATAACTTTCAAGTGCAGATTTTAGAGGAGGCAAGTTTTTGGGTTTAATTCTGTCTAATGACCTGAAATGGGACAAAAACACTCATCAAGAAAGCTCGTCAGCCTCTCTTCATTCTGCGGAAACTTTTCAGATTTCACCACAAACTCTAAGATTCTGCTTCACTTTTATCGCAGCATTGACCGTTTGGTTGTTAGTTCTGTGACTGTGTGGTTCGGTGACATAACAACCAAAGAAATTAGAGCTCTAAACAAGGTGCCACAGTGGGGCGGCTGCGGCTGTAAAGTGCCAAACTGTGGTTGTGTCCTTAGGCAAGACATGTCCCCCAAATTAGAATGAGTCTGATGTGTGTGTGAATGGTTGGTGGTGGTGGGAGGGGCAGATGGCACAGACTGGTTGCCTTGCTTCTGTCAGTGTGCCCCAGGGCAGCTGTGGTTACTGTAGTAGTTTATCACCACAGCGTATGAAGTGAAAGAATAGTTTGAGTGTCCAAAAAATTGCTATATTAAACCGATGCATTTTTATTGTTATTATTATTACTCTGTCCCAACCTTTGATACCTGCATTGAATACCTACTATAACAAATTTTACATTTGTGTATTCTGATCATTCAAACCAAAGTCCCGTTCTCTGCGTTTACTTATATAAAACAGTACATAACACGACAATAACAGTATTGTATGAGAGAAAATAATCTTTGCTTTGAGTTCTGTGAGTTCTGTGAGTTCTGTGAGTTCTGTGAGTTCTGTGAGTTCTGAGTTCTCGCAGACGTCGCTGTGACGCTGGATGCTGTGATCAGTATTGACACGAGTCGTTAGCGCTCGTTTGTCCTCAGTCGCTGTGCCCTGAGGCAACACACTTCACTTACAGCCCCCTCCCCTGCTCTCAGCCCAGTGCCGCTGTGCCCTGAGGCAACACACTTCACTTACAGCCCCCTCCCCTGCTCTCAGCCCAGTGCCGCTGTGCCCTGAGGCAACACACTTACAGCCCCCTCCTCAGAGTTTGACCTGCCACAAACTAATTAGAATCGCTTCAGAAATGTACAATATTCAAAATGGTACTTCAAAAAATATTTACTGGTCACACACAACGATTTATCCCATTTCTTATCAGCTTAACTTAAAGCTGGGGAACTTAAATTTCATACTTCAAGACGCAAAATCATCAAATCTGTCTGAGTTCCTCGCTCTCTAAATAGATTCTTTATATAAATATGGTTCTATGTAGTTTTCAAATCATGCTATCTCTCTCACATCTTTAGATCCTCACTCAGCCAATCAGCTCCCAGCCCAAAGAGTCAAATAGTGACTTGAAGAGCTCAATTCAATGTATTCTTGTTTAGCCCTAAATTACAACAGTAGTTGTCTCAGAGGACTTTATAAAACCCACATTGGTCCATAGGGAGTTGACCAATGTCCATAAATGTTGTAGAATGTTAGTGTCCTGGATCATCACCACAGTCCATCTTGTTAGACACTAACTGTCCAACAGAACCTTCTGCATCGGCAAGGAAAAACTCTAACACCCAGTGGGAGAAAAGTGAGAAAGAAAGGAGAGAGAGATCCGCTCCACACGGACTGACGGGCTATATCCAGGACCTAAGCTACAGAACGTGGACCAAGGCCACGCAGCGGTTGTAGAACGAGGACAGGTGCGGTCCCGTCATCGCACCATGAAACAGGCAATGGGACCATGGGTGAATAACAATGAAGAGACTACAGTCAAAATCCTAATAATGCTAAACAGATAAAGTAGGAAGGAGGAGAGGATATTGCTCAAGTTACCATACTTCTTCCAGAAAACTGACTGGCAATCTAAGATTTTTAGTCTTCCCTTACCTTGCTAAATTAAAGAGGACTGTCCCAAGCCTGGCCTTGAATGTAGAGACCATGTCTGTTTCCTGTGTCTGTGGATTGGAAGCTGATTCTACAGTAAAGGAGATTGGAGCTAAATGCTCTGACACCGACGGTGCTGAGATTATTTCTCATTAGCAACAAAATGTTTATTCATTATAATGATGCATTTGTTTTATACAAACACTTTTATAGACATTCAAAGACGCTTCACATGTCATTATCAATCCACTCCAAAACAGCGGTAGATAGGCTGCCACAGTTGCCCTGAGGCACACTGACAGAAGCGAGGCAACCAGTTTGTGCAATTAGCCCCTCCCACCACTACCAACCATTCAGACACAGACCAGACTCGTTCTAATGTGTGGGTCCAGGACACATAGTTTTACAGCCCCAGCCGCCACACTGTGATTTCTGACATCCATCCATCCATTTTCTTCCCCTTTAGTCCATTTCTGGGTCAGGGGGGTGTCAGTCAGAGCTGCACCCAGTACACATACCACCAGCCCCTCACTGTTCCTCCTGCAGGTGGTGAGTCCACAGGAGCCTTGATTATTCAGTGGGGGCTTCAGGCAAAGTGGGTTTAAGTGTCTTGCCCAAGGACAAAATGACAGCATTCACCAGTGGGAGTCGTGAAGTAGGTCTTGTGGTTGGCTCAAAGGCCAATGCTCTACCAAATGTTCCAACCAAATCCACTTTGTTTATATAGCACATTCAAGTTTAGACAAGTTTCCAAAGTGCTGCACAGACGTAGCCTGACTCTTGCCAGACCCTTTATAGTTCTGCCATGCTCCACTAGAGGCGTTTTGCTGAGCTCCACCACAAGGATCTGGAATCGAGGGAAATGCAAAGTCCTTCAAGACAGCAAAAAATTCATGAACCAATCAGGATCGTTGGTGTAACATTGGTTTGCATCATCTTCTCGAAATCCGCTGCCTCTGCTGTTTATGATGAAACACAAACCTGCGCATGAGCGTCTCACTGCAGCTGAAGCAAACCAAGGTGGAGATAAAGTCTGTGAGTTTAAAAAGTTTAAATGCAAACAAAATAAGACACGGATGTAACTTTTAATGCAATGTGAGGCAAGATGTTGGTGGTTCCATGTTGTGATATGTGGGCTGAGTGATAGTTTTGTGTAAAGTTTGGTTTTTATTAGTCAAATGTTCAATCCACACTACAGCGAGGAGTTGTTCAAGATAACAGACAAGTGGTTCATCCAATCACATACAATGATTTTTATACAAGGCCCCACCTTCCCAGACCCTTGTGTGGAGCTCAGTGAACTACAAAGAGTCAGGCACAGAGTAACAGTAACGTTTCAATCATCAGGTTTTCCAGCTTTATTAAAATAGAATAAATAAAACAGAGATAGAGACTTTATTGATGACAATACAAATGTAATAACAACAAGAAAATACCGGTTATTATTGTATCATATTGTGGCGATACCTGCGGGTGAAAGCCAGAACCTGTCAGACTTCTAAAGCTAAGCAGGGCAGGGACTGGTTATTACTGTGATGGGAGATCTCTGGGAACACCAGGTGCCACATTGGGGCGGCTGTAAAGTGCCAAAATGTGGTTGTGTCCTTTGGCAAGACACTTCACCCACATTAGAATGAATCTGATGTATGTGTGAATGGTTGGTGGTGGTGATGGCACAGACTAGTTGCCTCACTTCTGTCAGTGTGCCGCAGGGCAGCTCTGGCTACTGTTGTAGTTTATCACCACTGTGTTTGGAGTGAAAGAATAATGACATGTGAAGTATCTTTGAGTGTCAGAAAAAGCGCTGTATAAAACCAATGAGCTAGTTTTATTTGAAAAATAAAACCTAAATACAATAAAAAAGTAATAAAATCAAACAGACAGTTATCTAGAACAGAGATAAAAATGCTGCGTTTCTGATTCAGGTTGAAAACCCTGCTCTCTGCTCTCTTTTCCCCGTTGTCACCACATCACATTAACCCTTTGAGGTGCTCTTGTCATTTTCGTCACGCCTGAACAGAAAAGCCGCCGCCCGAGGCCACGCGAGCGCGCAGGCCGCCATGACGGTCTCGCCAGCGCCACAAAGGCCTCAAACATCTGATCTTTTGGCGCGCGGTGGTAAATGTGTGTCCAATAACACGGACAAGGCGATGTTCCAGCTGGCACAGCACTCTGCCCGCGGCCACCGCTCGCCGTGATTGAATTCTGAGACGCCAGAGCTTCCCCTGCGCTGACACTTCTCATCCCAGGCGCTGGAAAAAAAATCAAATGCGCCATTTTTTGTGCTGCGGAATGTCGGGGTATTGTAGACGGAGGCTTTCTCTGCAGGTTCCATCAGCGAAAGTGACTAAAGTGATTTTGTTTTTGAGTTGAAGACGATGATGAAGAAGACGAACGAGCTGAAGGTGAAGCTGTCGTCATCGTCAAACAAAGCAGTTAACAGACGTTTTTAGTCATTTATTTTCTCCTTTATCTCCGGACACAATTTATCCTCATGTAAAACAAATATTGATCCTGCAAAATATAGAACTATTTTGCAACAAAGTATTTGTATCACGTGTTTACTCTTGAAGGTTCTGGAAACAGCAGCGAGTCCTCAGTGTCTCTCAAACTGTTGATTTCTGTTTTACAATCGTTATTTCTATCTCACTGTAAATGTTACCGCAGACCAGTGTTCATGGTTTTACACTGATCCAGAGCAGAGTGGATGGTCCTCAACAAAGCAGATCAAGTGGAAACCCCCTCGAGGAATTATTAAAATGCTAATTGCTAAATGCATTCGGAATTTTAGTATGAACCCGAGCAGAGAAAAGGGTCCGAACCAGACAGACTCGGTAGACAGCGACACCTGCATTTCTCCTACAGGGATCAATAAAGTATATATTTATTTGTGTATCGCCCTAAATCACAACAGCAGCTGTCTCAGACATCTCATTTACAATGTTGCGGATTCACCAACAAAAGATCAGAATATCACAAAACAGTTGGAAGACAGCGAATGCAATAATAACAAACACATAGGAGCCATTTGCCCATAGGGAGCGGGATGACTGAGGCTGTAGATCCAGGACTGAGACTGTAGATCCAGGACTGAGGCTGTAGATCCAGGACTGAGACTGTAGATCCAGGACTGAGACTGTAGATCCAGGACTGAGGCTGTAGATCCAGGACTGAGACTGTAGATCCAGGACTGAGGCTGTAGATCCAGGACTGAGGCTATAGATCCAGGACTGAGGCTGTACATCCAGGACTGAGACTGTAGATCCAGGACTGAGGCTGTAGATCCAGGACTGAGGCTGTAGATCCAGGACTGAGGCTGTACATCCAGGACTGAGACTGTAGATCCAGGACTGAGGCTGTAGATCCAGGACTGAGGCTGTAGATCCAGGACTGAGGCTGTAGATCCAGGACTGAGGCTGTAGATCCAGGACTGAGGCTGTAGATCCAGGACTGAGGCTGTAGATCCAGGACTGAGGTTGCAGATCCAGGACTGAGGCTGTAGATCCAGGACTGAGGCTGTAGATCCAGGACTGAGGCTGTAGATCCAGGACTGAGTCTGTAGATCCAGGACTGAGTCTGTAGATCCAGGACTGAGTCTGTAGATCCAGGACTGAGTCTGTAGATCCAGGCTGGTGGTGGAGCAGAGGAGGAGGTCAGACCCTTCTCGCTCAGAGCGGTTGATTTAATCGAGTGGCGCGGCTGGAACGACTGGCGCTCTCTCCTCTGGCCTTTCATCCACAGAGCAGAGAGCACAGAGCAGAAAGGGCTTTGAAGCTTTTAGGTTTCCCCTGGAGGTGGACAGTCCCTCAGACCTGTCTCAGTTCAGAAACACACTGGTTCAACTGTTTTAAGATTGAACCCATATTCATTTAATAATAATAATAATAATATTTAGTTGATGGTGTCATTTTGATTAAATATTTTTGATCATGTTTTCAGGAAATTATTGCCCACTGATTTATAACCATGCATGAAAGAAATTAAATACAGTTGTCCATTTTATACATTTTAAAATGACTGGCAGAAAACACGGCCATAAGACCATCTGTTTCTGGACACTGTCTCTGACCTGAGTCAGCGCACAGGGACTGGCCTCCTACTGGTCCTAAAGTCAGAACTAAATGGGGAGGCAGTGTTTCAGACTTACGCAGCTAAAATCTGGAACAGTCTTCCTGAAATTGTGAGACAGGCTTTTTCTCTGACATTGTTCAAATCCAGGTTAAAACAGTTGTGTTCCTGTATATTATATTCTGTATTTGTGCCACATTCTCTCTCTCTGTTTCACTTGACGCCTGGAGCCAAGAGCCGCGTGTAAGTGATCGCTCTGCTCCGCAGCCATAACTCACCGCAACGAGGGAGTTATGGAAGATGACACCCACCCCACCCAAAACCCCCCTACCCCCCTCACCCAGCATCCAGCCCCCCCCTTACTTAGCCCCCCTCCACACACTGCATTGGTTCGTATCCACACTCGCTTCCCAGGTCTCGTTTCCCTCTCGCCCCAGAGTTAGAGACGCCTCGGGCTATGAAACCAACTCTGTATTGTCTTTGTGTCTGCAACACACACACACACACACACACACACACACACACACACACACACACACACACACACACACACACACACACACACACACACACACACACACACACACACACACACACCTACAGTAGTTTGGGACTACTGTCTTCAGAGGTGGAAAAAGTAGTGAGATATATATGCAGTATATATATCACAGTATCATAGTATTGATATATATATTGAATAATACATATTTTAGTTTGACCATAGCTTAACAAGAATTAATCATTCCTTGATAACTTTAATTAATAACTTATTTCTTGTGAATTACTTCACATTGTGAATAAGTGACTGCCTGCTGACAACCAAACAACAACTACCTCTGCCATACGGGGGTTTTATAGTTCTATACAGTTTGTATCATAAACAGACCAAAACTCATTCAAATGAACTTATAAGAAAGTCAGAACTCATTCCACTCTCTGCCTCGGGTGATGGTTCAGGGAAGAAGAAATGAGTGAGGTTGATTTGATTTGCTCTTGACTGTCGTAGGACTGACAGACCCCCGTGAGAAACAGAACCCACAACAGCAATTGCCGTTCACACTCTCTGAACTATTCTGAGTTGAGATTTGCGCTGATTCTGAGCCTGTCAAACATGCTGATGGTCGTGCCTCTGCCGTGATGATGCGGGGGGCGTGGCCCACGTTGGCGCTTGTTAACGTTAAGCCCATGGATGTGATCAACCCGACACACTCCTTATTGGAAATGGATAACGCTACCGTCATTATACTAGCGTTATCCATTTCCAGAAGCTTGTTGACAAAGTGGCTGGACTTTCAGAGGTCCATTAACAAGAAATAATTACCGATAGAACATTATGAAATTACATTCAAATCAGATCTACTTCTACTGCGAAGAGCCGTACAATAATAAAACATAAAAATGAGTGAAGTTTGGGTGTGTGTTTGTGTTTCTGTGTTTCATGTTCTAGATCTGACTGTTCAAAGCTAAAGCAGACTTCACTGTGAGAGTGTGGAGCAGACGTGGAGCAGGTGGAATTGGAACGAGAGCGATGGCAACGGCCCCCGAGGATTTGGGAGAAACCTGTTATGTATGAGACCCACCCCCCTCTATCCCTCCCCCTCCCTCCCCCTCTCCCCCCCCCATCTCTGGACATACTGTAACAGGAGAGGATATGGTCTCTTTTTAGTGAGAGATGTTAAAGAAGAAATGACATTTGTCTGTTCTGTGGCTGTGCAGACCAGAGAGAGAGACCAGAGGGAGACCAAAGAGAGACCAGAGAGAGACCAGAGGGAGACCAAAGAGAGACCAGAGAGAGACCAGAGGGAGACCAAAGAGAGACCAGAGAGAGACCAGAGGGAGACCAAAGAGAGACCAGAGAGAGACCAGAGGGAGACCACCAGAGAGAGAGACCAGAGAGAGACCAGAGAGAGACCAGAGACAGACCAGAGAGAGACCAGAGAGAGACCAGAGAGAGACCAGAGAGAGACCAGAGAGAGACCAGAGAGAGACCAGAGAGAGACCAGAGGGAGACCAGAGAGAGACCAGAGAGAGACCAGAAAGAGACCAGAGAGAGAGAGAGACCAGAGAGAGATAGAGAAGCCAGAGAGATCAGAGATAGTCTAGTTAGAGACCACAGAGAGACCAAAGAGAGACTAGAGAGAGACTAGAGAGACCAGTGAGAAACCAGAGAGATAGACCAGTGAGAAAGAACAGAGAGAGACCAGAGAGAGAGACCAGAGATGAACCAGAGAATGACCAGTGAGAGAGAACAGAGGGAGACCAGAAAGACTTTACAGAGACCAGAGAGAGACCAGAGATGGAGACAGAAAGGTCTCTCTCCACTCCTCTTCCTCTCTGTCTCTCTCTGGGCTTCACTCCTTATAAGGTGATGAGATGGTCCAGACTCCTCTTTCCTCGTTTGGAGTTAGTTTCACTGAAGAAACACTTGATTAATTGAACAATAATTATTTTTTTATTGATACATTAATAAATGTATCAACAGCCTTAATGACTGTGTTTCTTTAGAGCAGATAAGAACAAGGTAATAACGTACATAAATACTAAATATTTCTAATATCAAACAAGTGGAACATCCTATGAAGGTGTTCTCCAGGGGCAGGACTGAGCTTTGATTTGTACATGTGTAAAAACACCACATTCTCTGAGCATTCTCTCTCTAACAACACTGAGAGTAATTAAACTAGCCGCGAGTGTCACAGAGAGTATCACAGAGCAGAGAGAGCACACAGAGCACACAGAGCACACAGAGCACAGAGAGCACACAGAGCACAGAGAGCAGAGAGAGCACAGAGAGCAGAGAGAGCACACAGAGCACACAGAGCACACAGAGCACAGAGAGCAGAGAGAGCACAGAGAGCAGAGAGAGCACACAGAGCACACAGAGCACACAGAGCAGAGAGAGCACACAGAGCACAGAGAGCAGAGAGAGCACACAGAGCACACAGAGCAGAGAGAGCACACAGAGCACACAGAGCACAGAGAGCACACAGAGCACACAGAGCACAGAGAGCACACAGAGCACACAGAGCACACAGAGCAGAGAGAGCACAGAGAGCAGAGAGAGCACAGAGAGCACACAGAGCACACAGAGCACACAGAGCACACAGAGCACACAGAGCAGAGAGAGCAGAGAGAGCAGAGAGAAGGAGGTTCGGTCTCATGCAGGATTTCTTGTGCGTGTGTAGTGTGTATATTCTCCCCTTTTTGTTCCAGGCCACTAGACTAATGAGAGCCGGACCCCTCCACCTGTTTGCAGCCGGAGGTCAGGAGGGTCTGGGGGGGTCTAGAGGGGGTCTCGGGGGCAGCCTGGCAGTGAGGGGTGAAAACTCAAGAGGTGGATTGCGTAAGAAAACGTGAGCAGAGCCTCCACATCAGTCTGAGAGTTTGTGGGAAGGTTTGGAAAAGAAATTTCATTTCTGTGGACTGGTCCTGCACTAGCCTGGCCTTAGCCATCCGTACACTTCGGGAACTCCTCATTTCCATTCATGCAACGTCTGGGTCTGGTCGCTGTGTTAGCGATTACCATCGGTTAAATTCCATCCGACCAATCAGAGAGCGCGGGAGGCGGGTGTAGTTATTTGTTGCTGTTGACATCAACAGTTTGCGTCGAACGGGCAGGTTGTTGTTTGGCACAGACGAAGAATGCGATAGTAAAGTAATCCGGTCTGGTTCTATCAAGAAATTGAAGCCGGAGCAAGAGGAATGTTTAGCAAATGCAATTGCTGGCAAAGATTGTGGCGCTATACTCCCCACGGGTTCCGATTGTGGCAAAGGAGATGGCGAGGCTAAATGCTAAATGCTAACGACTCACTCGGGCGCATTACATACATGACAGTAAACTCAGATCCAATTGTTTCAATCTTCAAAAGGAGTTAACCCTTCCCACCTGTAAACAGAGCTCAATGGAGCGCCTCCAGACCTTACGAAGGTGTGGTAGAACCAGAATAGTCCTGGACTGGTTTTGATCCAGTTTGGTTTTCTACCAGAGCTGTCCTGAAATCCTCTCACATTAGTCCTGATCTCAGGTCTCTGTCCTGGCTTCTGTGGTTCAGAGAGTTGATTCCACTTTGAGAACAATGAAGCAGACCTTAACCTTAAGATTCATTTTAGAGTGATTGAAAAGTACAAGCTTTTGGGGCAACGCTTGAAACACAGCTACTGTTAAGAAATGGACAATTTGTAAGAAGGGGGGAGGGGGGGGGGGTATGAGGGGGAGGAGGAGGCAGTTACCTGTGGTGTGGGAACAGAAGCTGCACATCGTGGGGGTCCACACACACGCACACAGACACACACAGCTGCAGACACACACACAGCTGCAGATGGGGGTGAGAGGAGCTGGATGGAGTGTGCTCAAGACAAAAGACTAAAGTTCAGGATTATTCTTGAGGGGGGTGTTGGTGGGGGGTGAGGGCGGTGGGGGGGGGGGGGGGGGGGGGCATGATGTCATCTTTGCACTAATCAGTGGAGTTTGAGGAGGACTTTCTTAAGCAGCACTTGTCGTGTCGCTCTGCAGATTTGGAGCAAAGTCGAACCATATTGCTGTGATGTCGCAAAAGCCTCATGGTCTGTAACACTGACGGCATCTGCTCTAATGTCCATTTTAATTACATAAATAAAACATTTTGACGGTTTATTTTGAGGTCCGATTCTTGTTCAAACATTCTGTTGGACTCAAAAACCTGCTTCAGTTCCAACAAATGTTTCATATTTTGTTGATATGAAAATCTAAAACACATAACTTTATTAGCTACATGTGACGCTTTTGTTGTATCTACAAAGAGTGTGATTTGAAAGACAGAAAGCCGTGAGAGGCACACAGACACACTCACACACATACACACACACATACACACAAACACACACACAGACACACTCACACACATACACACACACACACATACACGCAAACACACACACACACACACACACACACACACACACACACACACACACACACACACACATATACAGACAGAAACAGACACACAGTTTCAATATATCTAATTCATGTTGAAAAAACGTGATTTATTTCTGGGTTGCAACCATGTGACCAAAAGGGGCGGTGACAAGGGCTCGTTGGACAGGAAGTGACTTTTAGATAGAATGGGCGATGCGGGAAAACACACACACATTGGAGCTTTTCACGGCTTGGTACCACTCTTATTTCAATTCAAGATTCAATAATTCATTTGTCATTTACAGAAAAACCACAGTGTACACGAGACAGCACACACCAGAGCCTTTGCCACGTTTTAGATGAAAACTATGCAGCGTGCGCCTTGTGCAGTGCGCACACTGCTTAGTTGAGGAGGATTAAGCGTCTGTTACAGTGACAACAGTGAAGTCACTCTGGGATCAACAGAACCACGTCCAAGATGACTGTTCGGATCAATAATACAATAGATTACATGACATGTAATTAATTGTACATGTACATTACATTATTGTCATTTCAGTGATTTTTTGAGCTGTAAACAATAAAGAGTTTGGACTTAAGCTCCGCAGCTCAAACAGCGGGGGGCTGCAACTAACGCAGCCGAACCTTGGGGCACAGAGCTCGGATACGACTTCAGACAACACCCTGGTCTTCACAGTCCTAGACCCTGGTCTTCACAGTCCTAGACCCTGGTCTTCACAGTCCTAGACCCTGGTCTTCACAGTCCTAGACCCTGGTCCTCACAGTCCTAGACCCTGGTCCTCACAGTCCCAGACCCTGGTCCTCACAGTCCCAGACCCTGGTCCTCACAGTCCCAGACCCTGGTCCTCACAGTCCCAGACCCTGGTCCTCACAGTCCTAGACCCTGGTCCTCAGAGTCCCAGACCCTGGTCTTCACAGTCCCAGACCCTGGTCCTCACAGTCCCAGACCCTGGTCTTCACAGTCCCAGACCCTGGTCCTCACAGTCCCAGACCCTGGTCTTCACAGTCCCAGACCCTGGTCCTCACAGTCCCAGACCCTGGTCTTCACAGTCCCAGACCCTAGCCCTGTTCCGTTTTTCCTTACCACTAAATACATGTATAAAAAAGATGACTTAGTTACTTTCTTCCCACTGTGAGACGATTAAAGGACTTCTTATCTACTTTGATGGACAGTACAGTCACTCTCCAGTATTTCCCATGGTGCTCTGTGTCTGCGCATCGGCATCTTGTCAAAACCAATTTAAACCTTTTTCCACAACTGGGCCACCGTCCGCAAGGACATCACTCCATGTTCACAGGGAGCGCGCCGTTATGTCCCCCCCCCCTGGAAACAAAGGCTCTTCCAGGAATTTTCCACTGTGTGTCACGTCCAATCACAGCAGCAGCCTGGATCGTACAGCAAGACGCACCCCCCACAGCTGTCACCCTCCACGGTGACCTGTCCCTGGGCATCTGCATCACCACGCCACGTCCAGCGGAGTGACCTGGACTAACATATGAACCAACTCTGACTGAGGAGCACAGGGACAGGCCTCCTGCTTGGACTCTGAGGAGCACAAGGACTGGCCTTCAGCTGGTCCCAGTCACAGAGTCAGAACTAAACATGAGGAGGCAGCGTCTCAGATTCATGCAGCTAAAATCTGAAACAATCTCTGACAATGTTCAAATCCAGGTTAAAAACAGTTCTGTTTCTGCAACAACTGAAGGATTGTATCTTCACTGTTTTAATACTGATTTTTAAGCTTTGTGTGACTGATTCTATCTTTATCTTTTCAGCACTTTGAGTTGTCTATGAACTGTGCTTTACAAATAAACTCTCCTACGTCCGCAGGTGGTAGGAGCAGCACGTACTGTTCCTCCTGATACAGTAGGTTGGGCCCCCTCTCCAGAGCCCGGTCGGCCCCCGTGGCCCCTGGCAGTGGTGGGTCTGCTGCTTGGATGGGTGTCTGTCACAGCGCTCTCAGGCCGGACACACACTGACACTAACGATGAGAGAAGAGCTCAGGCGCCTCACGCTGAGCTGGCACCGAACATATGCTCCAGGATCCACCTGACCTCTGACCTCTGTCTGTGGACACGTGTGGACAGGGGACACGCAGGGGGACTGCTGAAGGGCCCCCGAATCCAAGAGATGAAATCATTACTGTAGAATAATCACACACTCTGTACACACGGCCTCGGTCCTCGTTCTACAGCCTGAGTCCTGGATCTACAGCCTCAGTCCTGGATCTACAGCCTCAGTCCTGGGTCTACAGCCTCAGTCCTGGGTCTACAGCCTCAGTCCTGGATCTACAGCCTCAGTCCTGGATCTACAGCCTCAGTCCTGGGTCTACAGCCTCAGTCCTGGGTCTACAGCCTCAGTCCTGGATCTACAGCCTCAGTCCTGGATCTACAGCCTCAGTCCTGGGTCTACAGCCTCAGTCCTGGGTCTACAGCCTCAGTCCTGGATCTACAGTCTCAGTCCTGGATCTACAGCCTCAGTCTTGGGTTTACAGCCTCAGTCTTGGATCTACAGCCTCAGTCCTGGGTCTACAGCCTCAGTCCTGGATCTACAGCTGCAGTCCTGGATCTACAGCCTGAGTCCTGGATCTACAGCCTCAGTCCTGGATCTAGAGCCTCAGTCCTGGATCTACAGCCTCAGTGCTGGGTCTAGAGCCTCAGTCCTGGATCTACAGCCTCAGTCCTGGGTCTACAGCCTCAGTCTTGGATCTACAGCCTCAGTCCTGGGTCTACAGCCTCAGTCCTGGATCTAGAGCCTCAGTCCTGGATCTACATTCTCAGTCCTCGATCTTTAGTTAGTTTTTTTTGGTTGTTTTTATGTTTGTCCCTTCTGAATTAGCAGGGTCTAAGGACAGTGATGATGATCCAGGACACTCAAAATTCAACTACATTTATGGACTTTATCAACATTTCTGGACAGTGGTCATCCCACTCCCTATGGACCAATGGCTCCTCTGTGTTTGTTATGATTGCATTTCCTTTTGTTAGAACTGTTTCTACATAAAACATCAGGATTTAATGAAGATGATGAAATTAAAGTCCATAGAAAAAACAAATTCAAAAATCCAAAATGAAAACACAGGAACCAGGAAAATGACAGATGAGGATGAACAGACAAAGACAATGGACCAGCATGCACATGATGGTGAGCACAGGTACATATAGACAAAGACACAGGTACATTATAGACAGAGACACGGGTACATACAGACACGGAGACACAGGTACATACAGACACGGAGACACAGGTACATAGACAGAGACACAGGTACAGTACATAATAGACAGAGACACAGGTACATATACAGAGACACACGTACATACAGACACAGAGACACAGGTTCATAGACAGAGACACAGGTACAGTACATAATAGACAGAGACACAGGTACATACAGACAGACACAGGTACATACAGACAGACACAGGTACATACAGACAGAGACACAGGTACATTATAGACAGAGACACGGGTACATACAGAGAGAGACACAGGTACATTATAGACAGAGACACGGGTACAGTACATAATAGACAGAGACACAGGTACATACAGACAGACACAGGTACATACAGACAGAGACACAGGTACATTATAGACAGAGACACGGGTACATACAGACACAGAGACACAGGTATACAGTACATAATAGACAGAGACACAGGTACAGTACATAATAGACAGAGACACAGGTACATACAGACAGACACAGGTACATACAGACAGAGACACAGGTACATACAGACAGAGACACAGGTACATACAGACAGAGAGACTCAGGTACATTATAGACAGAGACACAGGTACAGTACATAATAGACAGAGACACAGGTACATACAGACAGACACAGGTGCATACAGACAGAGACACAGGTACATTATAGACAGAGACACGGGTACATACAGACAGAGACACAGGTACATTATAGACAGAGACACGGGTACATACAGACACAGAGACACAGGTATACAGTACATAATAGACAGAGACACAGGTACAGTACATAATAGACAGAGACACAGGTACATACAGACAGACACAGGTACATACAGACAGAGACACAGGTACATACAGACAGAGACACAGGTACATACAGACAGAGAGACATTGGCAGACCTCTCGAAAATGTCTTTACAGGATGGTCCAAAAGTTGGCTCTTGGCCCAAAGCTCCGTTCCACATGTGTGTCAATGCAGAGGGGAGGGAATTTTTTTGGTCCACTCTAGTTTCCTTTTCTGCGAATTTTTGAAGTCACTCGTTTAAATGAATGGAGCTCTCGCCAGCTGACGCATGCACAGATGCGTATTTTCAGAATTTTCTTGTGGGTGGGACCACTCGCGGCCATTTTGGATAGCTCCAGTAGAGCACTATTTTTGGCCCATCAGTTTGAACGGTGGAGATAGGCGTGACTACGTCCGTTAATAAATACAGTCTATGGGCGATACACAAATACATTGGATTTAAGTCAATTTGAACATAAGCCGGAGCCAGTCTCCTTATATGGGCATTTGTTCTGACGGCGTTAGCTTCACGCTGTAACAGAGGCAGACGTGTTGCCAAGACGGTTACTAAGGCAAGTTGGAGTCTGATTGGCCACTCCTTACATGACTGGATTTAGACATTATCACAATATAAAGACCAGGATCACGGAGACCTCTAAACCACAGATTTAATCCCAAAATGGTGAGTGTGACACAAACGTTACTGAGCTAAAGCAGATTACTTTTACTACATGTAAAAGACAATAGGAGCCAGAGAGAGATGGAGACAAACTTCACCATGAGCACTTCCCTATTGGGCTTCATTGAGCTTGCAAATTAGCATTGTCCATCTACAGTCTATATGTCAGACTTGGGAAAAGGATGCAAAGTGTTGAACTAATCACTAGAACTTTAATCTTTACCGACTTGAAAGAAAGAGGAGGAGACACTCTTGGATGTCTTCAGAGGTTTGAAAGTTAGGTTCCCCAGCTTTAAATCCTGCTGTCGATAAATGCTTCTCGGGACCTTAAATATCTATACTTTAAAATACTGCTCAGTGCTTTGGGAAATGCAGTATAAAAACGATGACTTCTGTTGAAGTCCAGGAGGGTCCGGCTCCCACACTGCGGAGCCGGGTCAGGGTGGATGAGGCGGGGGGAGGGGGGGCTGTCATGCTCTGTTACTTTGTGCTCTGGGACAGAACTAAAACTGCCCCACGTCGACTAAACAGCATCATTTTACAGTCGTCTGGACACTGGCCACATGCATGACCACACAGAGGCTCCGCTGGGACTCCCTCTGCTGCCACCAAAGGGAGCAGTGTCTGCAGTCAGAGCTCCCTGTTACTCCCGCTGCTGCCACCAAAGAGAGCAGCGTCTGCAGTCAGAGCTCCCTGTTACTCCCTCTGCTGCCACCAGAGGGAGCAGCGTCTGCAGTCAGAGCTCCCTGTTACGCCCTCTGCTGCCACCAGAGAGAGCAGCGTCTGCAGTCAGAGCTTCCTGTTAATGGAGAAGAATGTGAGTAGTTTTTTCCAAATTTGAAAATTACCGACTCAAAACACATTTTGTCAAGTTGTATGTAGCATTTTTGGCCCAGTAAAAGCACCTAAGGATTTATTTACCGCAAGCATCTCCTGTGGCTTCACTGTTGTAAACGCTGCACCTCCTTTTGTCGGTTTGATTCTCTCCAGATTTACTTATTGAATATTATGAAAAACAAAAACTTTCAGAACGGTGTCAAACATAACTTTAACAATATTTTTAGAACCTTCACGCCTCCTCGCTCTTAGAACAATTTGGTTTTATCATTATGTATTTCTCTCACATCTCACCAAACCACCCTCACTCAGACAACCAGCTCTCAGCCTAAAGATTCTAAAAATGACTCACAGGGTTCTCTGGGACCCACAGGAATGCAGGTGTGTGTGTGTGCGATTCCTCAGCTGTCACTCACACAATCACTTACAGGTAAAATGAAGTGTCTTGCCCAAGGACACGACAGAGTGAGGTGTTGGGGCGGGGCTTTTCACCTGTCTGTCTGACAGAGAGTGCTCTGTCTGTCCACAGTCTATTCATCATGAACGCAGTGACGACGGACGAACTGGGCTTATTACCTTGCCTCCAGACAAACAAAGAGACCAGAGAGAGAGACCAGAGAGAGACCAGAGAGAGACAAGAGAGAGAGACCAGGGACGGACCAGAGAGAGACAAGAGAGAGAGACCAGAGAGAGACCAGAGAGAGAGACCAGAGAGAGACCAGAGAGAGACCACGGACGGACCAGAGAGAGAGACCAGAAAGAGACCAGAGAGGGACCAGAGAGAGAGACCAGAGAGGGACCACGGACGGACCAGAGAGAGAGACCAGAAAGAGGCCAGAGAGAGACCAGGGAGAGACCAGAGATAGATCTACAACCACAGTCCCAGATCTATTGCATTTCTGGTTTGTTTCTCTTCTCTGTTGTTGGTCAATCCACAACTTTTTTAAGTCCTCCGAGACAAATGCTGATGTGATTTAGGACGAGACACAGATACATTAGATTGATTTGTTAAATTTGTTAAAGATTTTTGAAACAAACTGAGCCTTGACTGTAGTAGAACCACTTTGGACAAGAAGAATCAGCAACACAAACATGTGGATCATTAGCTTTTTGTTCCACGTCTAATTGACACATTTCTTAGTTCATTCTGAGACAGACAGACAGCCCCAGGTGAAGTGAAAGCATTAGCTGCTGGCTGATAAGTGTCTAAATGATGGTGTAAATCACTCTCCGCTACACAACCACAAACATAACGTCACACATACTTCTGCTCTCGCCAACAACAACCGAACAGAAGTCTGGTGACTCACGGATCTTTTTGAAGTTGCCTACAATCATTTAAACCTGATGTTGGTGGTTGATTCTCTGATCTGTGTTGGCGAATCGACAGCTTCGTCCTTTCAAGATAACTTCTGTTTTTATAACTTTTGATCTAAAGTCTCAGTCCTGGATCTACAGCCTCCGTCTTGGATCTACAGCCTCAGTCCTGGATCTATAGCCTCAGTCCTGGATCTACAGCTTCAGTCCTGGATCTACAGCTTCAGTCCTGGATCTACAGCCTCAGTCCTGGATCTACAGCCTCAGTCCTGGATCTACAGCTTCAGTCCTGGATCTACAGCTTCAGTCCTGGATCTACAGCTTCAGTCCTGGATCTACAGCTTCCGTCTTGGATCTACAGCCTCCGTCCTGGATCTACAGCTTCAGTCCTGGATCTACAGCTTCAGTCCTGGATCTACAGCTTCAGTCTTGGATCTACAGCCTCCGTCTTGGATCTACAGCCTCCGTCTTGGATCTACAGCCTACTTCCTGGATCCACAGTCTCCGTTCGTCTGTGGAAGCGGATCCCTCCCTCAATGTGGGCCTCCCGAAAGTTTCTCACTTTTCTCCCACCAGGTTTTTTCACTCGCTGACGCAGGAGGATCTAAGGACAATCTAAGGACAATGATCTAACGACAACCCATTTCTTGAGTTTTAACTGTTTGATTCTCTGATCTGTGATGGCGAAGATAAGAACTGTTGTGATTTATGGCTTATATTGCACACTCGGTACAGACAACAGACATTTACCAGTGCAGTACAGTGACAGAATTAGGAGCAGCAGGAGTATAATCCTTAAATACTGCGTGATCAGAAAACCCTGATGACTCACTGCGGCACCTCACGCTGTCTCTGACCTCTGACCTTTTACTGTTGAGCAACTTGGCGTCGACACAAAGCTTTTCGCCGTCACTTCTGTGTCAAAGTGTGCATCTGAACCTCAACCTGCAGCTCTGAAGGAAGAGACCCAAACTCCCACGACAGGTCTCTGCACTGCAAAAAATGATGAAATATGAGGTAATAATTGCCTGATTGGATTGTTTATTTATTTATTATTATTCTTAATTTAAGTGCATTCTGACTTAAAACAAGATGAACCAATGGGACAAAGACATTTAGGCATATTTCAAGAATTGTTGCTTTATTTTATCTCATTCTAAGGGAGATATTTCTTGTATCTTTGAAAAACATCATTTTTCTTTGTCCCATTGATATCTTTTTCTTTTGATCTCTCTCTCTTTTTCACTATCTGGTCTCTCTCTCTGCTCTCTCTCCTTTTCTCTGTCTGGTCTCTCTCTCTCTAGCCTCTCTCTCTTTCTCTCTCTGGTCTCTCTCTCTGGTCTCTCTCTCCCTATCTCTCTCTCTTTCTCTCTCTGGTCTCTCTCTCCCTATCTCTCTCTCTTTTTCACTCTCTAGTTTCTCTCTTTCTCTCTTTTTATTTCTCACTCTCTCTGGTCTCTCTCTCTCTCACACTCTCTGGTCTCGCTCACACACACTCTCTCTCTCTCTCAATCTCTGTTCTCTCAATATCTGGTCTCTCTCTCTGGTCTCTCTCTCTCTCTCTCTCACTCTCTGGTCTCTCTCTCTCTCTCACTCTCTGTTCTCTCTCCCTCTCTGCTCTCTCTCTCTCTCTCTCTCTCTTTCTTTCTCACTCTCTGGTCTCTCTCTCTCTCATGGTTTAGGCAGTCAAAATGTGTAAGTTATTGTTTAATTACGACACATTTATCCATGTTTGACTTGTTTTTCTTTCCTCTGCGCAGCGCCCTCCTCTGCTGCGTGTGGCCGCCTCACCTCAGCGAGCGCCGCGGCAAAACATCCGCCTGATTCAAACGCAGACAAACGCTGGTGCAGATAAGCCGTGTTTGGGTCGGGACGGCTGGGTTTTCGGAGCGTGGCGTGTTGTGGGGGGTGGAACACACGCGGGACAGGCCGAGGCGCGTCGAGGAAGCCTGAGGTCTGACGCGTGATCACAGATTCCCCTCCAACCGATAAGAGATCAGTGAGTCATGGTGTTTTCATAATGGCATTAAAGGGACGAGAAGGCGGTAACAACAGCTGAATAATATCATATTTACTTTGTTTCTATAGTATATGCCTTACAAAAGACAGACCCAAAATGCATCACGAATGATCAAAGATTCAGTCCGTGTTCTCCTGTTCTGAAACTGAGGTATAGTGTTCTGACCGTTCATAAACCATGGGGAGATAAAAAAAAAAAAAAAAAAAAAACACAAAATCAGTTGACTCCAAGGAACTCACTAAAATCTTACTTTTTGAATACGCACAAAATACAGCAATAAACAATCTCGTCATTGGTCAATAGAAGAAACCGTTAACCCAGGTCTATGAAAATCCTCGACCATTAATGTCTTAAAAATCTTCTGCATTGGCGGGAAAAAGTCTAAATCCCAGTGAGAGACAAGAGAAACCTCTGGTAGAGTGAGGGGGCTTTTCCCAAGGACGGACAGGCTGTAGATCCAGGACTGAGGCTGTAGATCCAGGACTGAGGCTGTAGATCCAGGACTGTGGCTGTAGATCCAGGACTGTGGCTGTAGAGGCTGTAGATCCAGGACTGAGGTTGTAGATCCAGGACTGTGGCTGTAGAAGCTACACTACATGTTACAGATGGACAGACTCCCATTATTTAGAGTTTGTTGGAGACAAAGTATCAGAATCAGAATCCTCTTTATTGCCATGTGAGTAAGTCCCAAAGGAAATTTCTTTGGCTCTCGGTGCAAACAAGTTAAAGCAGTGTGCAGTAAAGTGACAGTAGCATAAAGTGATAGTAGCATAAAGTGACGGTCATTAGGACACAGGTCAGTGATGGTTTATGAAGTGTTCAAGAGTCCAACAACAGAGGGGAAGAAACTATTCTTGTGGCGGGAGGTTCTAGTCCTGATGGACCGCAGCCTCCTGCCTGAGGGGAGTGGTTGGAATAGTCCATGTGCAGGGTGAGAGGGGTCGGCTGTGATACGACCAGCCCGGCCTCGAGCTCGGGCGACGTACAGGTCCTGCAGCGATGGAAGGCTGCGGCCGATCACTTCCTCTGCAGAGCGCACAATGCGCTGTAGCCTCTGTTTGTCCCTGACTGTGGCTCCAGCGAACCACACGGTGACGGAGGAGGTGAGGATGGACTCGATGATGGCCGTGTAGAACTGCACCAACATCTGTGCAGGCAGCTTGGCTTTCCTGAGCTGCCGCAGGAAGTACATCCACTTAAAAGATTTCATTTCATTTCAGGACCCAATGCTCATAGCACCAGGGAAGATGGCTGCTCTGTCAGCGATGACGCAGCCTTGGTTTTTTAGCAGAGCTTCAGGCAATGTGGGGTTAAGTCTCTTGCTCAAGGACACAACGACAGCAGACATCAGTTGGAGTAGGACTCATGGGGGGATCAAACCCACGACCTTCAGGCCCAAAGGCCAATGCTGTACCAATTGAGCCACTGTCGCCTCCTCTTCAAAGATGTGGAACACAACAGTTAAGTATAAATATTTGGGGAAAGTAACTTCAAAGTTATGCAGTAGCAGAGTAATGCTTTACAATTCAGAGACAGTAATATCGTAGTAACACATTACTTTGAAATTACAGTAATAAGTAACACATCATGTACTTTTTTGAAGGAACTTGCCGAACACTGATTTTGGGGCGATACACTAATACATTGAGTAAATGTTGTATGTTTATTTATAAAGTGTATTTTACAGACCAATGTCACCCAAAGCACTTCACAATTGTTCAGATATTGTTCCATTCTCTCAACACAATAATGAAGGAGGCGAGACACTGAACACACTGGTGCATCAAAACCTCTGTTTTACTGAAAATGGCAAATACAAAAACTGAAACTGAATGTGAATTGCGTGTGCCGGTGTAAACAGCTGCATGTTCCTTTGTTGTAATGTTTAAGTCAGTATCAGTGCAAAGTGTAAAGAGTCACACGCACGGAGCTGTCAGTGCACAGAGTGGCCTCAGCGACAGGATAATTGTCACATACATGAGATGTTATGACTGCATCTTACAGTCATATAGCCGGCTCTGCCTCGGCGAGCGGGGCGGCTGCGGCCTCGTCGTCACTGCGATCGCCTATAATCTCATATGTACATTCATCAGGCGGGTAAATAGCTCCGTCACATCAGCAGGGAGCAGAGAACACAGCGCAACGAAAGTCACCGGTTTCAGTTAAATGTATTTGAATATCGCGTAAGTTGTTGATTTGTCACAGATCAGAGAATCAAACAGTTCAAACACAGAATACACAATTACATGTGTGTGTGTGTATGTGTATAAGTGTGTGTGTTCGTTGGGGCCTGCTGGTACCTGCCGAGGGCTCGTCCTGTTCCAGCTCTACAATCATGGCAGGTGTGTGTGTGTGTGTGTGTGTGTGTGTGTGCAGACCCTCTGTCAGCACTTCCCATGTTTGTTGCATTCATCAAGATCTTCTTTCTGGATCTGGATCTGTCAGACAAACCACCACCTACAGCCTCAGTCCTGGATCTACAGCCTCAGTCCTGGATCTACAGCCTCAGTCCTGGATCTACAGCCTCAGTCCTGGATCTACAGCCTCAGTCCTGGATCTAGAGCCTCAGTCCTGGATCTAGAGCCTCAGTCCTGGATCTACAGCCTCAGTCCTGGATCTACAGCCTCAGTCCTTGGTCTACAGCCTCAGTCCTGGATCTAGAGCCTCAGTCCTGGATCTAGAGCCTCAGTCCTGGATCTACAGCTTTAGTCCTGGATCTACAGCCTCAGTCCTGGATCTACAGTCTCAGTCCTTGGTCTACAGCCTCAGTCCTGGATCTGCAGCCTCAGTCCTGGATCTACAGCCTCAGTCCTGGATCTACAGCCTCAGTCCTGGATCTACAGCCTCAGTCCTTGGTCTACAGCCTCAGTCCTGGATCTACAGCCTCAGTCCTGGATCTACAGCCTCAGTCCTGGATCTACACACTGAGTCCTGGTTTGGAGAGACGGTGCTGATGATGCAGATACCGAAGACCCTAAAAATAAAGTCATGGAATCATTAAAGCTGTAAATACTCCTCGGGAATCCTGTTAGTCTAATCCCCAGCACTGAAGCGGCCAATCAGTGACCAGGAATACTGCAGATATACAGCCGAGCCTGCAGAAACACACACACATATACACACACACACACACACATACACACAGACAGTCACATACACACACACTTAAAATCCTGAGTTTTAGACATCAAAATAAACAAAAGAGTCGGACCCTCCAACCAGATCTTTAAGAAGACCGGTCTGACTACTCTGATCCGATAGAGACATCAAGCATCCAAATTCTACTGTTTGTGTCTCGCCTTGAAGTTGTGGATTCACCAACAACAGATTAGAGAAACCGTTTGAACACAGGAAATGCAAATGCAATAATAACAAACACATAGGAGCCATAGGAGGCCATATTTATGTATTTATAATGATCCCCATTAGCTTCTGCAAATCTTCTTGGGCTCTATTCCAAAAAGATGTCTATCTAAATGTTAACAAATGTGGATAAAGGTCCCAGCTCAGTTCAAAGCTTTCACTATATCCACACAAGCACACTAGTAACAATGATTCAAATGGTCTGGATTGTGAATGGAGTTGTTCTTCCTGAGGGTGAAACAATCGCTCTCAGTGATGTGCGGTGCTGCAGCGATGAAGAGGAGACAGCTCCATCAACAAACAAAGACACAGACCGGTCCAGTGTCCGCAGACTGAGACGCCTTGTCCACACTGTCTATTTACCGAGTCTGTATGAAGTCCAAGACAACTGTAAGGACTGGACCCAGACCTCAGACACATCAGGGACTGGACCCAGACCTAAGAGACATCAGGGACTGGACTCGGACCTCAAAGACATCAGGGACTGGACCCAAACCTCAGACACATCAGGGACTGGGCCTAGACCTCAGAGACCTCAGGGACTGGACCCAGACCTCAGACACATCAGGGACTGGACCCAGACCTCAGAGACATCAGGGACTGGACCCAGACCTCAGAGACATCAGGGACTTGACCCAGACCCCAGACACAAGAGGGATTGGACCCAAACCTCAGAGACATCAGGGACTTGACCCAGACCCCAGACACAAGAGGGATTGGACCCAAACCTCAGAGTCATTAGGGACTTGACCCAGACCTCAGGCACAACCAGGACTGGACCCAGACCTCAGTGTCATCAGGAACTGGACCCACACCTCAGGAACAATAGGGACTGGACCAGTGGGAGTGGGTCCCGGCTCAAAAGTGGCCAAAATGACATGCGCTGACATGCTTGCAATACCACCCCGGGCCTGTGGGGGTGGACCCAGAAGAAGAATTAGCCAATGCTAACATATAGCATTGGCAGACCTCTCAAAAACGTCTTTACAGGATGGTCCAAAAGTTGGCTCTTGGCTCAAAGCTCCGTTCCACATGTGTGTCAATGCTGAGGGGGGTGGATTTTTTTAGTCCACTCTAGTTTACTCGCTGTGAATTTTTGAAGTCTCTCGTTCAAATGAATGGAGCTGCGCCGGCTGACACATGCGCAGATGCGTTTTTTCCCAATTTTCTTGTGGGCGGGACCACTCGCGGCCATTTTGGATAGCTCCAGTAGAGCACATTTTTTGGCCCATTTGTTTGAACGGCGGAGATAGGCGGGACTCTGTCCATTAATATATACAGTCTATGGACTGGACCCAGACCTCAGCGACTGGACCCAGACCTCAGGAACAACAGGGACTGGACCCAGACCTCAGAGACATCAGGGCTGGATCTAGACCTCAGACACATAAGGAACTTGATCTTGACCTCAGAGTCATCAGGGACTGGATCCTACCCTCAGACACATCAGGGACTGGATCCTACCCTCAGACACATCAGGGACTGGACCCAGACCTCAGAGTCATCAGGGACTGGGCCTAGACCTCAGACACATCAGGGACTGGATCCAGACCTCAGAGTCATCAGGAACTGGACCCAAACCTCAGAGTCATTAGGAACTGGATCCTGATCTCAGACACATCAGGGACTGGACCCAGACCCAGACACAAGGAGCCGAGGGAGGATGTGAGATTCCGTTGTGTGTCCGAAGTACAACGAATCTATTCTGTCTGCGCACATACATGACATCTGTGGGTCATATGTATTTAGTGTTTGTAACAACAGCTGTAACAGATCTGACGAGTCAAATTGTGGACTTTGACTGAGACAGAGTCACAGAGGATTTTTTTCACTGTTTTTACATTTTGCAATTTTTTAATCCAGCACGCTAGCCCAGACTACAGGGATGTGCGGCCTTCTTTGAAACTTTCTTGAGACAGAGTTACAGACACAGAAATCTTTACCTTCAAACCTGGACCACAAAGGCATATATTAGACCGCAGTGAGACAGGTTAGTTTTACCCTACTGATGATGTGTTGTTGCAATAGTAATCCTAATAATAGTGAATATTCAGTGATCATCCCGCTCCCTAGAGACCAATGAACGGCTTGATTCTCTGATCTGTTGTCGGTGAATCAAATCCTCCGAGACGACTGCTGCTGAGATTTAGGGCGATCCACAAACACATCTAATTGAATTGAAATTGAATTTGAACTTTGAACATGGCCAAGGTTCTCACCCCTCCCTCTCTCTTGTTCTTTGGAGGATATTGTTCAAATCAATAACGACTGTGTCATTGTGCGTATGCAAGGGTCATAGGTCATAGGTCAGCAGAGAGAGACAGAATCCTTTTATTGCTGTTTTAAGTATCAGGAAGTCATTAAGCAACTCAACGTATTGATCCTAGTTCTCTCATCCTTTCGATCATCTATCATCAGTTTTGGTTCGAATCAAACAACGAGACTCTACATCTACAAAGAATCATCTACGTCATATAGATGCGTCTCTATTGATATGTGACTATTATTCAAAATTAAAACCAAGGCCAGGTCCAAATTTAACTGGACTACCTGAATATCTGAACTTTGATGAACATTGTAGAGCGTTGGTCTGTAAAATGCGCTATAAAAAATAAAGATTACTTACCTATATTTTTACATGTGTCTTGTCTCAATAGAAAGAGTCTTGAACAAGTCACATTCTTTCTGCGTCTAATCAGAAAACGTTTTATTTTGTGTAAGTAAGAGTCACTATTTGTCTCTCTGGGGGGATGGTCCCCTTTGTTTCACTTTTCTGTTTGAAAAAGCTGATCTACAGAAGTGACAGATGTAAAAACTAGTGACAGAACCAAACTGCTTTTAAGAGCGAAGGACGAGAGACATGGATTATATTGCGTAGTTGTAGTTTGAAATTCTGGTCTCTCTTTGGTCTTTCTCCGGTCTCTCTCTAGCCTCCCTCTACTCTCTCTCTCTGGTCTGTGTCTGGTCTCCGTCTGGTCTCTCTCTGGTCTCTCTCCGGTCTCTCTCTATAGTCTCCGTCTGGTCTCTCTCTGGTCTCTCTCTTGTCTCTATCCGGTCTCTCTCTATAGTCTCCCTCTGGTCTCTCTCTCGCTGGTCTCCGTCTGGTCTCTCTCTGGTCTCCGTCTGGTCCCTCTCTGGTCTCTCTCCGGTCTCTCTCTATAGTCTCCCTCTGGTCTCTCTCTCTCTGGTCTCCGTCTGGTCCCTCTCTGGTCTCTGTCTGGTCCCTTTTTGCTCTTTCTTTCTGGTCTCTCTCTATTCTCTCCCTGGTTTATGGAACTCAAACACAGAACACAGATTTTCATCAACCCTAGTCTTCCAGATCCAGTCCCATAGTTGCAGCTTGAAAGTCAGGTACCCGAGCTTTAACTTGGCTCAGAGCTGGTCAGTAGCTGTGTTGTCAGAGTGGATGTTCCTGCTTCTTCCCTGAGTCTGCAGCTGTCTGACCTTTGACGACACCAGATAAGCTCACACGGTGCTTGTGCAACACGTCGTTTGTAAATGTCACTGGGCTCCAGGTGAGGTCCAGGGGGCGGGCCTTCACCTGCTCTACATATTATGTTTCCACGGCAACAGGCCCTGCTTGCTTTGTGGCAGCCGAGCGCGAGAGCCTGCGTGACCGGATGATTAGCAGCTCGCTGTCACGCTAACCTCCGAGGAGCGAGGAGACTGGGCCAGCCGGGAAGGACTGAAGGGATCTTTCAAATCACAGACATTTGTTTATTTTATTTGTATAGCGCAGTTCATACACAAAAGCACTGAGCCAAAAAAGAGAGAGAGAGACAAACAGTTAATGATAAAAAAAACCCACCACCAACCACTCACAAACACACCAGGCTCATTCTAATGTGAGTGAGACAACACCACAGTTTGGCAACTCTGGTCTCTGGTCTGAACTCTCTGGTCCTTCTCCCTCTCTCTGGTCTCTCTTTGGTCTCTCTCTGGTCCCAGCTGGGCACTGGGATGACTCAGAGCGCAGGTGTCAATAATGATAAAAGCTTTACACATATTAGTGACAAGGACAGGCCTCTTCAAGTCCGAGAACAGCCGTAATTATGGAATCAGCTCTGGCTCCGCGCCCCTTTCACATCAGCGCTAAGCTAACCCCGCGCCCCTTTCACATCGGCGCTAAGTTAATCCGCGCCGTTTGAGGAAAGAGCGATGCTAAGTCTCCCCCCTCGGCTCGCTCGCCCCGCCTCACACCTGTACAGCTGTTCTCAGGTAGATTCAGACTGCGGCAGGAGAGGGTGTCGGATTTTTAGGTCCTCGCAGGTTTTCATTCCAACTCATAGACTGTTTCTGTAAAGGACAACGCCAACCCACTAGCTCATCGAAGCCCGACAGGGAAGTACTCTTGTCTTGGAAGTTTTGCTCCAACTCTCAATGTGAGGGAAAGATGAAGAGTTTAGTTTTTTGACACAGAGACAGAAATACAGAGATAGAGACAGAGAGACGCAGAGACAGACACAGAGATAGAGAGACAGAGACACAAAGAGACACAGAGAGACACAGAGAGACGCAAAGACAGACACAGAGACACAGAGACAGACACAGAGAGACGCAGAGACAGACACAGAGAGACACAGAGAGACGCAGAGACAGACACAGAGATAGAGAGACAGAGACACAAAGAGACACAGAGAGACACAGAGAGACGCAAAGACAGACACAGAGATAGAGAGACAGAGACACAGAGACAGACACAGAGAGACGCAGAGACAGACACAGAGAGACACAGAGAGACGCAGAGACAGACACAGAGATAGAGAGACAGAGACACAAAGAGACACAGAGAGACACACAGAGACGCAGAGACAGACACAGAGATAGAGAGACAGAGACACAAAGAGACACAGAGAGACACAGAGAGACGCAGAGACAGACACAGAGATAGAGAGACAGAGACACAGAGACAGACACAGAGAGACGCAGAGACAGACACAGAGAGACACAGAGAGACGCAGAGACAGACACAGAGATAGAGAGACAGAGACAAAGAGACACAGAGACAGACACAGAGAGACGCAGAGACAGACACAGAGATAGAGAGACAGAGACACAAAGAGACACAGAGAGACGCAGATAGACGCAGAGACAGACACAGAGATAGAGAGACAGAGACACAAAGAGACACAGAGAGACACAGAGACAAACACAGAAATAGAGAGACAGAGACACAAAGAGACACAGAGACAGACACAGAGAGACACAGAGAGACGCAGAGACAGACACAGAGATAGAGAGACAGAGACACAAAGAGACACAGAGACAGACACAGAGAGACACAGAGAGACGCAGAGACAGACACAGAGATAGAGAGACAGAGAAACAAAGAGACACAGAGAGAGACACAGAGAGACACAGAGGCAGTAATACAGGGACAGAGACAGAGACACAGAGACAGAATATGCTTGTAATCTCCTGAAACAGACTCATCCGCAGCCTGTTCTCCCGTGAGCCTGAACCGTGATCACCGAGCCGTCACTGTAGGAGCTCGGACTGCAGCCGCTGCTCCGCCGATGACAGGTGTGAGGATGTGGGTGAGGGCAAATCACACACAGCCTCTGGAGTTTTCAATGCCACATGATTATCATAAAGACCCGTATTTCTGCAAGCCCAATCTGTGCCATTGTGTTTCCTGCATGAGAGAGTGAAGAGGGGAAAGAGTGTGACCCGTGGAGACGCCGAGGATGTCACCGAGGCAAGATTATTTATATAGAACATGTTACAACACTGCTCCCTCATCAAAAACATGGTACGGCTCATACTATACTATCAGGAAGTCCGGGTCAAATGTTTCCCCTCGCAGAACGCTCTGTTTTGAGCTGTGACACCGGTTTACGACAGGGGTGATGTGGTCTATAAATAACCTGCGATAAAAAGATAAAAACATAAAGGAGCAGCAGTTTGTTTGAAGGCTAAAACTTCTCTAGCTGCCCGTTCTTCTCGCCTTCAGTACCTATACATTCCTGGGCTGCCTCGTATGAACTTCACATGTGAGATCTACAAAGATAATATTTATAAAATGATATACAGATAAAATAAGTATCATTTGAAAATAGGTCAAATGTGTTATTTGACAATAAACACAACAGTGACGATGAGTGGATATGTGTTTGTATTTGTGTGTGTGTGAGTGTGTGTGTGTGTGTGTGTGTATATGGGCGTGTGTGTGTGTGTGTGTGGGTGTGTGCGTGTGACTGCGTGCGTGTTTTTGTACATGTATGTGTGTGTATGTGGGCGTGTACGTGTGTATATGTGCATGTATGTGTGTGTACGTGGGCATGTGTGTGTGTCTGTGCATGAATGTGTGTGTACTCGTGTGTGCTCTTGTGTGTGTGTGTGTGAGTAGATAGTAGTGACGGCGGTAGAGAGCAAGTGGTGAAAAGGTGGTACTGCACCCTAAAATCCCCCAGAAAGGGGACGGCGCTCTTGAGCAAGTGGTGAAAGGTGTTACTGCACTTTGTTTTTCAAAGAGTTAGCTTCTGTTGGCCTGTGTGTGTGTGATAATGCTTTCACAGTTGTCTAAAGTGTTTTATGATCACGGTGTATTCTAAAACAAGCAGTTAGGTCAATAAACTAATTAATCTACAGGTCCTCCCTGTTAACGACACGTGTGTGTGTCTGATAGTGATGAGCGGTTGAGAGACCAGAGAGAGAGACCAGAGAGAGAGACCAGAGAGAGAGAGACCAGAGAGAGAGAGACCAGAGAGAGAGACCAGAGAGAGAGACCAGAGAGAGAGAGACCAGAGAGAGAGAGACCAGAGAGAGAGACCAGAGAGAGAGAGACCAGAGAGAGAGAGACCAGAGAGAGAGACCAGAGAGAGAGACCAGAGAGAGAGAGACCAGAGAGAGAGAGACCAGAGAGAGAGAGACCAGAGAGAGAAACCAGAGAGAGAGCACTGTTTTCAGGGGCCTCAGCTGGGACCCTCTTCTTCCAGTCCGTTACACAACTCAACACTGGACCCCCTGGACCGCCCCTGGACCCCCCCGGACCCCCCAGGGAGCTGGACAGTAACAAGGTAATGGTGTGAGCGCAGGCCCCTCCTCACTACAAAGGCCTGGTGCTGTCAGTGGCTCCTGCTTCGTCTTTCTGCTCTTTTTGTGGCTCCTGTCTTTGTGTGGCCCCTGGAGCAGCTGGCAGGTGAGGCTCCACACACAGGGAGGGGCCCCGCTGAGAGACTGGGCCTGAGCGCTGTGAGAGGGAAGGGCTTTGAAGGTGTTGAAGATGAGGAGGTGGAAGAGGAGATTTATTTTTGCTCACTTGTGTCAGGTGTAAGGTCTCTCTCTCTGGTCTTTCTCTGGTCTCCCTCTTCCTGGGCCTCTCTCTCACTGGTGTCTCTCTCTCTGGGTCACTTCTCTCTGGTCTCTCGCCTCTCTCCCTGGAGGCCCCTCTCCCTGGGTCTCGCTCTGAGGTTTCTCACTCTAGTCTCTCTCTGTGTGTATCTCTCTCTGACCTCTCTCTCTGGTCTCTCTGTTCTCTCTGATCTCTCTCCCCCCCTCTTGGGCGGCACAGTGGCTGATTGGATAGCACTGGCTTCTCAGCAAGAAGGTCCTGGTTTCAAATCCTGGTTTGAAGAGGGCCTTTCTGTTCACACGGAATACGATAGAGTTGGGTATCGGATTGGTTTTTCGTTATCACGGAGACGGTGTTTCAAGGGGGTGAAAATTCTAGAGTTGAGAAACAGTCTCCAGAGTGGAACAGAATAGATACGCTGCACGAAAGAAAAAGGTGTGAATTCTCCGGCTGCTTTGACTCTACGACTTCCAACACAATGACCTCACCACTTCTCCTTACGTACATTTGGACATGCGCAGTAGCCGAGAACAAACGTAAACAACTAACCAGCTACGTCTGCTTGCCGCTCCACACGGAGGATAATTCTACTTCTTTGTTTGTCCAAGCAAAACCAGGAAAAGCTGTAGATCTAGTTTCCATTTTCGCTGCTGCTGTTAAATGCAGAATGATGTTGGTGCATTCTTTCACGTCTCTGCGGTGGCGTGAAGAGGATGTTGTTGAGGAAGTGGTTATACTTCCTCAACAACGCGTGCGTCGTGTTGTAAAGCTCCACCGCCCCCTACTGACCGGGCGCTAGAACTACATCGTTTTCCATTGTCGTGCAGACCCTTAGAGCCCTTAGAATACAGAGCCTTGTCGTTTCTCTAAATTGTTTTGCAACGTTTCCTTCTAAACAGGGCCTGGGTGGAGTTTATTGTTCTCCCTATGTCTGCTTAGGTTTCCTCCATGTGCTCCGGTTTCCCCTACCACTAAAAACATGCACAAAAGCTGTCCTGTACAGCGACTTTGCTCTCATCTCTGTGCGCAGTGAGACGACAAATGCCCACAACAATTGTAAAGCGCTTTGTGACTCTGGTCTGTGAAAGGCGCCCTAATAATAAAGATTACTTACTTACTCTCTCTTTGGCCTCTCCCTGGTCTCTCTCTTCTCTCTGTCTGACCTCTCTCCCTCTCCCTGGTCTCTCTCTTCTCTCTGTCTGACCTCTCTCCCTCTCCCTGGGCCTCTCTCGTCTCTCTCCGGGAGCAGAGGGGCAGATGGTAGAGCCTCCTGTCCGGTGCCAGGGCAGGACACAGGTGGGGCGTCTGAAAGAGGCTGAAAGAGACTCAGGGGCCGAGGGTGGAGGGCAGAGCCAGGGCCCTACAATCCATCATACCCCCCTCAAACAACCCCCCCGGTCCAGCTAAAGCCTGGAGCAGTGTGGCCCAGAGACAAGTGACGTGGATGGATGCCGTGTGAGTGTGTGAATACTAATCAGGGAGAAGAAAGTAGTTTCATAGTGTTTGATTCTGACCAAAACAATAATGGAAAACTATGAAAATTATGTTTAATTATTATTTTTAAATAATACTATGAATCAGTCTACAAATGAAAGCTGAAAACCAGAGACGTTTTTTGACTTCTCTTTAGATGTTTATGTTTTTTTTCCATTTGCAGAAAAACCACAGGGAGTTTCTGGTACCACTTTTATCATGTCTTCTGTGTTTCTGACTTATGCGTAATTAAATCCACATGATGCTGGAAACGTCTCTCCCTGGTCTCTTTCTGGTCAGTCTATGGTCTCTTTCTGGTCTGTCTCTCGAGTCTCATCCTGGTCTGTCTCTCGGGTCTCACCCTGGTCTTTCTCGCGGGTCTCACTCTGGTCTTTCTCTTGGGTCTCACTCTGGTCTTTCTACTTCTGGTCTCTCTCTCTGGTCTGTCTCTCTCACTTCAATTAATTTTTTCATTTCAATTGTGGCCACGGAAACACCACAAATTGTTTATTATTTGTTTAGACTTAATTAAGACACAGAAACCAAAGCTAATGAGATTAATAAAAAGGTTATAATTCCAATTACATTTCAATAATTGCAGTCCTGTCATGAATCAAAGAACAGGACTCTCTCTGTGGTTAGTTCTCTCTGAAGGAGCCATCTGTGATTGCTGCGCTCTGATTGGCTCTGGGCGCTTCTGTCAAATGCTAAACTGCCGTCACATTAGCTGCGCTCCCGGCCCCGGGGCCAAACCGACACATGCTGCTGATGTTATCGCTCTCAAAGATCCTTGCATCATAATTCTACAGAGTGAGATTGTCAGGGAACCATGAACGATCAGAGATCAGAGGAGGGCCGGAGGGAGAGATCCAGAGGGAGAAGACTGAGGGAAAGGGCAGAGAGAGAAGCCAGAGGGAGAGACGAGAGGGAGAGGACAGAGGGAGAGAGCCAGAGGGAGAGGACAGAGGGAGAGGTCAGAGGGAGAGGCTAGAGGGAGGGGACAGAGGGAGGGGACAGAGGGAGAGACCAGAGGGAGAGGACTGAGAGAGAGGGCAGAGAGAGAAGCCAGAGGGAGAGGACAGAGGGAGAGAGCCAGAGGGAGAGGCTAGAGGGAGAGACCAGAGGGAGAGACCAGAGGGAGAGACCAGAGGGAGAGGCCAGACGGAGAGACCAGAGGGAGAGACCAGACGGAGAGACCAGAGGGAGAGACCAGAGGGAGAGACCAGAGGGAGAGGCCAGAAGGCGAGGCCAGAGAGAGAGAGGCCAGAGGGAGAGGCCAGAGGGAGAGGCCAGAGGGAGAGACCAGAGGGAGAGGCCAGAGGGAGAGGCCAGAAGGCGAGGCCAGAGAGAGAGAGGCCAGAGGGAGAGGCCAGCGGGAGAGGCCAGAGGGAGAGGCCAGCGGGAGAGGCCAGAGGGAGAGGCCAGCGGGAGAGGCCAGAGGGAGAGGCCAGAGGGAGAGGCCAGAGGGAGAGGCCAGCGGGAGAGGCCAGAGGGAGAGGCCAGAGGGAGAGGCCAGAGGGAGAGGCCAGCGGGAGAGGCCAGAGGGAGAGGCCAGAGGGAGAGGCCAGAGGGAGAGGCCAGAGGGAGAGTTCAGAGGTAGAGGCAAGTGGATGGTCTTTGTCCCATTGGTGAATCTTGTCTTACGGTCAAAATGTTTTCAGATTAAGAAGAAAACCATTCAATTCAAACAAATACTACCTCATTTTTTAAAAGGATTATTTTTTACATTGGAGGATCTCGAGGGTCTCAGGTCAGTGACGATCCAGGACATCTAGAGACATTTAGGGACATATCTGGATGGTGGTCGGTGCACTACATAATGTGCTTTTGTGACATTAACAAAAACCAAAAACTGGGGGATTATCAGTGTTGCATCAGCATTTACAGAACAGTAAGAATGAGGAGCACACAACACAAGATTAATGAACAATAATAACTATAGAATAAAATATCTTCTCTAACTTTAGCATAATAAAGAAGCAAGTCTAAATAAGGAAACTGCGCCCGGCTAGCTTATGCTCAAATCAGCTTTTTCTGCATTCAAGCTAACACTGGTGATGTCACACTGACGGCTACACAGCAGGGAATCTTCAGACTGTGATGTCACACACTTGTCTCTGTTGTTGCTTGACCCCCAGACGATTATTTCTTTCTTCAAATACCTGCAAATCTTGAGGCTGTGACCAGGGGAACGGAGCCATCGTTAAAGAAAGAGGAAAGGAAAGAGAGAAGAGGAGAGCGAGGCCTGAAACAGACTTAATTAGAAAGCAGTGATTACGTCCTAATGAGTGGATTCTCTACGGGGATTATGAGGCTGAGAGCTGCTAAAAACATCTCAAAAAGACAAACACTCAGACAAAGACATGTGTTTGTGAAGAAACAGGAGAAACTGACTTTGAAACAACCTCAGAGTGTGGGTCTCACTCTGGTCAGATCTCAGGATGTGGGCTCAATTCAATTCAATGTATTTTTGTTTTGCCCTACAGATAAAAAAAAAACCATATAGAACCATTACTACTTTTGTACTTTCCAAGAATAAAGCTTCTTCTTGTGAGACGGAAAGAAAGGTAAAATGTTGTGAACGTATCAGACACACCATGCTGTTGTTGTGAAGTCCCTGAGAGTCACTCTTTGGGCTGAAGGTGGTTCTCCTTTTTTCACTGTTTTGTGCAAATTAGATTTTGTTCCAGGTTTTCATGAGCTGCGTGTATACTCCAACAACATCATAGAACCATGAGTGTCTCAGGAACTTTCTGAATAGAACTTTTGTGGCTTTTGTGCACCGCAGTTAACTAGACTGAGGTTTATCTCTCTGGTCTCTCTCTGTTCTCTCTCTGGTCTCTTTCTGGACTCTCTCTGTTCTCTCTCTGGTCTCTCTCTGGTCTCTCTCTGGTCTCTCTCTGATCTCTCTCTCTGGTCTCTCTCTGATCTCTCTCTGGCCTCTCTCTGGTCTCTCTCTGGTCTCTTTCTGGACTCTCTCTGATCTCTCTCTGTTCTCTCTCTGGTCTCTCTCTGGTCTCTCTCTCTGGTCTCTCTCTGGTCTCTCTCTCTGGTCTCTCTCTGATCTCTCTCTGGCCTCTCTCTGGTCTCTCTCTGGTCTCTTTCTGGACTCTCTCTGATCTCTCTCTGGCCTCTCTCTGATCTCTCTCTGGCCTCTCTCTGATCTCTCTCTGGCCTCTCTCTGGTCTCTCTCTGGTCTCTTAATGGACTCTCTCTGGTCTCTCCCTGGTCTCTTGGAAATTAAGAAACAATTGTTAAACATGCTCCACTTTAGAAAGAATCATAAAAAGCAACAATGCTCCATGGATTGATGAGGAGCTTTGTCCTTCATGAGTCAAAGAGACAAAGCCAAAACTAAACCATCCAAAAGTGCTGCTGATGGAACTTACCATCAAATATTAAGAAACAAAGTAACAACATTAAATTACACTAAAAAGAAAGATTTTAATGACCATAAAGTCAGTAATTCTATGAATTATGGGAAGCAACTGTGGAAGGTACAGCGAGAGGTGAAGGTTGATGTGTAAAAAGCATAATAATATTTTTGTGGAAATATTATCAGTAAACACTTTAAGGTCTCGTATGACATTCACAGATATTTACTCAGCGTGAAGAAGTGTTAAAGGCATTATGAGAGATTTCTGATCATTGGAAACAAAATAGTACCAGTAGCTAAAGAAAAGAAATCAGGATTTACAGTCACTAACTGTAGACCAATCCTTCTTCTCCCTGCATCGTCTCTTTCACTGATCAGAAGTTACCTCAATGGCAGAAGTCAGCAAGTATTTTTAATGGCACTTTTTCAGAGGCATAACCAAGTAGTATTCCACAAGGGAGTTGCTTGGGGACTCTTTTATTTTCAGAATCTGTAAATGACTTTACTCATGATGTGGGAAATGCAGACATAGTTCTGAACGCTGATGATGCTACTTTATTGTGTGCATCTGCTTCATTTGCAGAAGTAAGCCTGAACCTACAATATCAACACCATTAATGAGTGGGTTAAGTTAAACAAACTAGCCTTAAATATTGGAAAAACTGAATGTAATGTTCTTGGTACAAAGCACATGCTAAGGCAGCCGTGTGACCTCAACTTGAGTATTGGTACAACCTTAACTGAACAAATGAGCAAAACCAAGCTCTTGGGTGTAAAGTTAGACAACCATCTCTCATGGACTGACCGGATAAATGTTTCTGTCTCTAGAATGGTAGAGGCATTGTCTTGTCCAGGAGGTGTAGCATCAGTGTGAATGAGATGCACAACTTCTTTAGCCTGGTGTAAGGTACAGGACAAGTTAAAGATCAGCCTCTTGTGCTTTATGCTCTAAAAAAAATCCACATTTCTTTGTCGAAAAAACTTGTTTACAGTGGTTATTGCTATCAACATGACCAGGTTTCTCTCTGGAATCTCTGGCTATATCCACACGAAGACAAAACGCTTATAATTTCAGAAACTTTTTCTGTAAACACGGAGTTAGCTCAGTAAATGTGTGCGTCCATATGAATGTAGTCAATACGCCTGAAAACGCTGTGAAACTATGCCAGACCTGTTGGTGGCGCTGTGACGCAATGACGGGATCAAGCCCAAACTTCCGTGGGCATGCGCGGAATTTTGTAAACAGACAACATGGCGAGTGGGCGAGCTGGTACTACATTAGTATGGACGGACGATGAGGTTGAACTGTTGCTTCGGGTCACACTGGATTACAAAACCAACAAGCTACATTGTTGTTGTCATTATTTTCTGAGTGCGGCGCATGCGTGCTTTAACAAGAGGCGGGGCGATGACGCAAGCGTCTCAGATACATTGCGGAGAGGCAGTAACCACGGAGCGGCATATACGGAGTTTTGAAATCTTTCCACTCTGGGACCTAGTTTCAAAAATGTTCGTTTACACCCCCCCAAAACGCCGGCCTCGTATGGACGATACACTGGATTGATAAAGTATTTTTGCGTTTAGGCCTGAGCTTGACTTCGTGTGGACAGGGCCTCTCTCTCTCTGATCTCTATCTGGTCTCTTTCAAGTCTTTCTCTGATCGCTCTCTGATCTTTCTGTGATTTCTCTTTTGCTGGTCTCTCTCTTTGGACTTTCTCTGATCTTTCCCTGGTCCCTCTCTCTGGTCTCTATCTGTTTTCTCTCTGGTCTCTCGCTCTGGTCTCTCCCTGATCTTTCTCTGATCTCTCCCTGATCTCTCTCTGGTCTTTCTCTGGTCTCTCTCTGGTCTCTCTCTCTCTCTCTGGTCTCTCTTTGGTCTCTCTGGTCTCTCTCTCTCTGGTCTCTCTTTGGTCTCTCTGGTCTCTCTTTGGTCTCTCTCTCTCTCTGGTCTCCCTCTGGTCTCTCTCTGGTCTCTCTCTGGTCTCTCTCTCTCAGCTTACAGTGATGTTTCAAACAGAACAATGACGTTGATCAGAGACGTTTGATCAGTGAAAGTGACGCTGGTCCAGATGTTCAAGGCCAAACGGACGCCGATGCCTCCCGGCTCGTCAATCCCGATTTTAATCATCTCCCCCCCCCCTCCCCCCATCTCCCCCCTACCCCTCCCATTACTGTACATGTAAATACAGTGAGGCCGAGGGCAGGAGGCAGCTGCTGCTCGCCCCACACTCACACATCCATCACCTGTACACAAAACCATGATGATGTAGACGTAACGGCAGCGAGGGGGCGTGGTCACGAGAGGGCAGGGGGCAAGGGGGCGGGGCCATGTCCAGGCCGCGCTCCCTGCCGCCAGCCTGTTGGAGATAATGGAAACATATGAGGCGTGAAGCGGGAGCCTCTCAGGAACCGGTTCTGAGAGCAAACAAAGACATGCGATCTCACACTCTGGATCAGGTCCAAATACAAATATTACTCACCGTACAACACAGAGCAGAAACAGACCTGGAGCTGGTTTTAGCTTCATCCACTCTCAGGAACTTCTGGCAAAAAACATCCCCAGGCCCCATCTGTCCAAGTGTCAGTGGAGCAGTGGTTTGTGCTTGTTCCTCACAGCAAGGAGGTTCTGGGTGCGATTCCACCTCCTGGCCTGCTGTGCGGAGGTTGCCAGTTCTCCCATGTCTGCGTAGGCTTCCTCCGGGTGCTCCGGTTTACTTTACCAGTAAAAACATCTACCACAGGTCTTATGTGCTTCCTGTTGGTCACTCTGCTCCTATGTCTGTGTTGAGAGAGACAACTGCCCACAACAATTGTAAAGCGCTGTCAAAGGTGCTATATAAATAAACATTACTTTAATTCCAACTAAATGTGTATGACTTAGAAAGTTCTTCTTGTCAGACGCAGAGTGAAGAAGCTGGTTCTTGATGACCACCTGTTTGGACGGATGTTCAGAGACTCACGGACCATCAACAGACACCAGGGGGCTTTCATCCCTGCTCACACCTGGGACTCACTCCTCCAGAGACCACAGGGAGGTGGGGCGTGGTCAGTCTGAGCGGGCGTGGTCAGTCTAAGCGGGCGTGGCCAGTCTAAGCGGGCGTGGCCATTTTCTCTGGGTTAAAACCTGTAAAATACAATACAAAAACAGGTAAATCAGTTTTAATATCTGGGCCACTCATTATTTAGACACCTCTGAAGTCATCAGTTTGAGTTCAGATTTGGAAGTAGACAGATTTTCTCCCTGCTGCTGAAAAAGACAGTAATTGTTTTGTTTATTGAATGGACTTCACTGGATCACATTTCCCTGGTCTTCAGTGTCAGAAACCTTCTCATCGGGCTCTCTGAGGCAGTTTCAGACGTGTTGTAGAACAAGAATTTTCTATGACAGGTTTATTTTCTACTGAGACCAGAACGGTCCACTGTCCTGAACTAATGCTGCCTATCAACTTTCAATCCATCTTTTACAACTTGAATATTTCAGTGTTAAAGCCCTAATCCCATCATATAATCCTCCCCTGTGTGAGCTCAGGTACAAGCAGCAGCAGCAGTGCAGCAGCAGTAGTAGTAGCAGTAGTAACAGAGGTGTTCTTACTCCAAACCTGAGTAAAGCCTGCGAGTCCTGAGGCAGCGCTGCATCAGACAAACCCAGAATCCACTCTTTAATCCAGATTACGCTCCACTCTGAAGAGTGGGATTACAGAAGTGGTTTGACATCAAGATTTGAGCAGATCCTTGAGACGAACAGAGACGAACACGACAGAGACATCTGCACCTGGAGCGGTTTTAGCCAAGGCACGTTTATTTGTATAGCACAGTGCATCCACAAGGCAACTCAGTCTCTCTCTGGTTTCTCTCTCTGGTCTCTCTCTCTGGTTTCTCTCTCTGGTTTCTCTCTCTGGTCTCTCTCTCTGGTCTCTCTCTCTGGTTTCTCTCTCTGGTTTCTCTCTCTGGTTTCTCTCTCTGGTCTCTCTCTCTGGTTTCTCTCTCTGGTTTCTCTCTCTGGTCTCTCTCTCTGGTTTCTCTCTCTGGTTTCTCTCTCTGGTTTCTCTCTCTGGTCTCTCTCTCTGGTTTCTCTCTCTGGTCATCTCTGGTCTCTCCGTATTTATATATATATATATATATATATATATATGTATATACTGTAAATACATATATATATATACATATATACATTAAATATAACCGACACTCTTTTCACAAAGCTATAAAATCCTTGACTTTCTGATTGGTAAAACTGTGGAGAGCGGGAAATCAAAATAAAAACAATTACAAGATTTAGTGGCTGTAAAACTAATTTTGAAATCCAAATATTTTGGCTGCACTACTGTTGTGAGTTAAAGAAGTGTTTGAGAAGTGCATGTTTTATTAATGCCTTTTGACATATTAGGGCCATTTCATGATGATTTGACATGAACATGTTAAAATTTTGCTTCTTTAAAATCAACCATCAGTTTAATATCAGAAAAAACATGCTTTTTTCTCCAATCACCGAAAACACAAATCTGTACTTTTGATATTAAACTTTTGACTTCTGATCTCTGGTCAAGTTTTAACATTTTAAACGTGTGACTCTACAGTATGTCTAACAGTCTGACCTGCACAGACGCTTGTTAAAAAAATGTTATTCTGATATTTCATTTTTCATTTTAACCTAAACTTTGAATTTAATTGCCCAGACTCATGACCTGTATCTCCCACCTCTGCCTGGGAGCCTCAGTCCTGGGTCTGCAGCCTCAGTCCTGGATCTACAGCCTCAGTCCTGGATCTACAGCCTCAGTCCTGGATCTACAGCCTCAGTCCTGGATCTACAGCCTCAGTCCTGGATCTACAGCCTCAGTCCTGGATCTACAGCCTCAGTCCTGGATCAACAGCCTCAGTCCTGGATCTACAGCCTCAGTCCTGGATCTACAGCCTCAGTCCTGGATCTACAGCCTCAGTCCTGGATCTACAGCCTCAGTCCTGGATCTACAGCCTCAGTCCTGGATCAACAGCCTCAGTCCTGGATCTACAGCCTCAGTCCTGGATCTACAGCCTCAGTCCTGGATCTACAGCCTCAGTCCTAGATCTACGGCCTCAGTCTTGCATCTACAGCCTCAGTCCTGGATCTACAACCTCAGTCCTAGATCTACAGCCTCAGTCTTGCATCTACAGCCTCAGTCCTGGATCTACGGCCTCAGTCTTGCATCTACAGCCTCAGTCCTGGATCTACAACCTCAGTCCTGGATCTACAGCCTCAGTCCTGGATCTACAGCCTCAGTCCTGGATCTACAGCCTCAGTCCTGGATCTACAGCCTCAGTCCTGGATCAACAGCCTCAGTCCTGGATCTACAGCCTCAGTCCTGGTTCTACAGCCTCAGTCCTGGATCTACAGCCTCAGTCCTGGATCTACAGCCTCAGTCCTGGATCTACAGCCTCAGTCCTAGATCTACGGCCTCAGTCTTGCATCTACAGCCTCAGTCCTGGATCTACAACCTCAGTCCTAGATCTACGGCCTCAGTCTTGCATCTACAGCCTCAGTCCTGGATCTACAACCTCAGTCCTGGATCTACAGCCTCAGTCCTGGATCTACAGCCTCAGTCTTGCATCTACAGCCTCAGTCCTGGATCTACAGCCTCAGTCCTCCTCTGAGGCTCCTATGTGTTTGTTATGATTGCATTTCCTGTGTTTGAACTGTTTGATTCTCTGATCTGTTGTTGGTGAATCCACAACTTTGTAAAGTCCTCTGAGTCCTTTTCTGCTGTGATTGAGAGCGAGACACGAACATATTGAAACTAAAAAAACAAAGTCACATTTTTGCAGTGTTGTGCCGCGCTGCTGCAGGCTGAGGCGGGAGAATCGGGTGAGGCGCGGGTGAGTGGGTGACTGTCATCGAGCCATGAAGGTGCATCTCGTCCTGGGACCACACACCTCGCCCCTCCCTCCCCCTCCGTCTGCCTGAAGTAGAAACAGTTTTTGCAGGAGACATTCTTCAAGTGCATCGGGCTGATTGCTCCTGATGCCCCGGACTTTAGCGGATTACCCACAGATGCTTATCACTTAAACACGTCTGGTTTTAGAAATGACTTTTAAAAACACTCCAGTCGTGTGACGAGTGTGACATCACCGTCGTGTGCACGGAACTGAATTGTTTTTTTGTTTTTGATAGTTTTTCTCAGGACGAATGGAACATCAGCCTCAGCTACAAGTCTCTCACATGTTGTTGTTCACTTCGACCAAAGATTACAAAGATAAAAACGGTGTTATAGACAATAATGCTGCATTGCAATTATCACAGACACAGACACACACACTGAAACTGAGAGACACACACACTGACACAGAGAGACACACACACTGACACAGAGAGACACACACACTGAAATAGAGAGACACACACACTGACACAGACAGACACACACACTGACACAGAGAGACACACACACTGAAATAGAGAGACACAAACACAGACAGACACACACACTGACACAGAGAGACATACACACTGACACAGAGAGACATACACACTGACACAGAGAGACACACACTGACACAGAGAGACATACACACTGGCACAGAGAGACACACACACTGACACAGAGAGACACACACACTGACACAGAGAGACACACACACTGACACAGAGAGACACACACTGACACAGAGAGACACACACACTGAAATAGAGAGACACACACACTGACACAGACAGACACACACACTGACACAGAGAGACACACACACTGAAATAGAGAGACACAAACACTGACACAGACAGACACACACACTGACACAGAGAGACATACACACTGACACAGAGAGACATACACACTGACACAGAGAGACACACACTGACACAGAGAGACACACACACTGAAATAGACATACACACTGACACAGAGAGACATACACACACACATAGAGACACACACAGACAGTGAGACATACAAACAGACACACACAGACAGACACACACACAGAGACGCACATACAGACAGAGAGAAAAACAGACCCTGCTGATTAAAAGTAGTGATCCAACTCTTTCTAAACTTAAAAACTTTTGGTCAGTTACACAGAGAGACACACGTGCACACACAAACACACAAACCCTGCTGATTAAAAGTAAGAATCCAACTCTCCCCAAACTTAACTTAAAAAACAACACACAACTTTTTGGTCAGTTACACAGAGACGTACACACACACATGCACAAACACACACACACGCAAACACACACACACACACATGGACACACAAACCCTGCTGATTAAAAGTAAGAATCCAACTCTCCCCAAACCTAACTTCAAAAAACAAAACACAACTTTTCGGTCTCTTTTTGGCCTTAAACGTATCTCCGCGTCCCGCCAGTATCATGCGCTTACGGCCGTCTCTCTCTTTTCTTTGGGCTCCGGAGCTCTGCCAAATCCACTCTACCTGCCAGCCGCCAGAGTGCAGCCGCAGCGGAAAGCGTGGCAGCCCTGGAACGGCACAAATAAGGATTAGCTGTTTGTGGTACGCGTTGCGCAGAATGGAGGAGGCATGTTCGACTCAATGGGAACTGCAACTCTGCACTCTGGAGTCAGCTCCTCCACCGGGATTACACTCACAGGAGCAAATCTTCAAAGTTGGTCTTGAGGGAGTTGGGGGGTGAGGGGCATTATTGTGAGGGGGCGGGGGGTGAGAGGGTGAGGAGCAGATAACCACATGACACGCTGTAATCGGAGAGAAACGTACTGTCTGTTTAATGCACAGCGCCGTCATCTGGACTTATGAGATTTATGAGCAACAGAGACGCCAGATACTGTTCAGCAACATGTTTGGTTTCTCTCTCTGGTCTCTCTCTCTGGTCTCTCTCTCTGGTCTTTCTCTCTGGTCTCTCTCTCTGGTCTCTCTCTCTGGTCTCTCTCTCTGGTCTTTCTCTCTGGTCTCTCTCTCTCTGGTCTCTCTCTCTGGTTTTTGTCTTTGGTTTCTCTTTCTGGTCTCTCTCTCTGGTCTTTCTCTCTGGTTTCTCTCTCTGGTCTCTCTCTCTGGTCTCTCTCTCTGGTTTTTGTCTTTGGTTTCTCTCTCTGGTCTCTCTCTCTGGTCTCTTTTTGGTCTCTCTCTCTGGTCTTTCTCTCTGGTTTCTCTCTCTGGTCTCTCTCTCTGGTCTCTCTCTCTCTGGTCTCTCTCTCTGGTCTCTCTCTCTGGTCTCTCTCTCTCTGGTCTCTCTCTCTGGTTTTTGTCTTTGGTTTCTCTCTCTGGTCTCTCTCTCTGGTCTCTCTCTCTCTGGTCTCTCTCTCTGGTCTTTCTCTCTGGTTTCTCTCTCTGGTCTCTCTCTCTGGTCTCTCTCTCTGGTTTTTGTCTTTGGTTTCTCTCTCTGGTCTCTCTCTCTGGTCTCTTTTTGGTCTCTCTCTCTGGTCTTTCTCTCTGGTTTCTCTCTCTGGTCTCTCTCTCTGGTCTCTCTCTCTCTGGTCTCTCTCTCTGGTCTCTCTCTCTGGTTTCTCTCTGGTTTCTCTCTGGTCTCTCTCTCCCTGGACTTTCTGTAGTGTCTCTTTCTGGTCTTCGTCTTTGGTCTCTCTCTCTCTCTGGTCATTGGTCTCTCTCTCTCTGGTCTCTCTCTCTGGTCTCTCTCTCTGGTCTCTCTCTCTGGTCTCATTTTGGTCTCTCTCTCAGGTTTTTCTCTGGTGTCTCTCTCTGGTCTCTCTCTCTGGCCTTTCTCTCTGGTCAGTGGATACATTGCCAAGATATGATAGAAGATCCTTAAGTGTAATGGCAACGCAACTGAGTAGAGTAGAGTAGAGTAGAGTTAGGGTTGCCAACCGTCCCTTGAAATACGGAATTGTCCCGTATTATAGAAAAACTATGTGCGTCCTGTATTGAACCGATACAGGACGGCGTTTGTCCCGCATTTTCAGAGCCACCTTAAATGCATCACTCACTCACTGCATGTCACACACACACAGTAATCACAGTTTAAGCGCCAAACAGTGTGGAAGGGGGCGTAGGCTTGATCACATGCACTGGTTTAATGTTGACAATCGCCAGTGTGGGCCGTGTCAGTATCATCATGGCAGAAGTTTGGTAAAGTAGCGCCATATTCCCAGATTCTGACTTTTTTTTTATTATTTGCTTTTACAGTAAATTGTCTTTACTGTAAAGTTCATAAATAATGTATGTTACAGCATCTGTCTTTTATATATTTTTTATTACTAATAAGAATGCATTAAGTCCTCAACCAGCCAAAACGTTCCACCTATTTATTCAATTTCATTTTTGACTAAGGATTTGTTTTTTTATATGTTGTCAATAAATTACATTCTAAAAACTGTGATTATGAAATTCCATGATCCCTGTGTAGATTGAAATTAGGCTCAACCCGATCCACCCAAATGGTGTCCCTTATTTTTTTGTTCTTAAGTTGGCAACCCTAAGTAGAGTAGAGTAGAGTAGAGTTGAGTTGGAAACATGGCTGTAGACTTCAGAATGACCCTAAAGATTGTGAAACCTGTGTCCCATCAGTCACACCTGGAAGGACCCAGTTTCCCAAAGAGACTCAATCCATGAGAGTCACCTGTGTGCTGTGAAGGCAGGGCAGCGATGGCCTCTCAGGGCAGCTGTGGCCTCGTCAGGGCAGCTGTGACCTGAACACACACAGCCTTAAGTGCATCTCCCCTGGGTGGGCCTGTCAGTCTGCAGCAGCTCCTGGATTAGCCTCTAGATTAGCCTCTAGATTAGCCGCACAAAACACACACAGGGCGCAGGAAGTATGAGTGAGTGATTTAATGTTTCCTCTCAGTCCAACACTCAGACTGAACACCTGTTAATCCAACACATTCCTCCTGAAACCTGGAGTGAACACAACCTGCACGACACCGACAGCTGAATATGAAGCCCTGTTTCCACTGGTCCTGTGTACCCAGTACCAGGTCCTTCTTTGTAGTTCCTCTTGGTCCTGGTTCTATCCAAGCCGAGCTGGTACTTAAGAGTTCATGGCACAACGCTGTTATTTTGCATTTCCACCAGGGTTGGGCTTGGGATCGGGGAACTTTTTTCTTACCACCTCGACTGTGGTTCCAACTGTGCCGAAGCTACACCATGAGGTGACGTCAGTCGACTGCCTTACACTGATTGGTCAACGCGTGTCGTCACTGGAAGCGATGTCCAACCTTTTGGTAAAAACAACCCAACCCCGCCATCTTTAAAACCGGCTGCTCTGCTTCAATATATCCTCCCATGGATCTATTTCAATAACGTACTCCTCAATCGCACAGACAGTCCCAAAAGTCAAAGTCCTGGTCGGTTGGTCCACACGTTACTCTCTTTAGGCTGACGGAAGAATTCAAAGGCAGCTCGAACGCTCAACACGGAACAAGGTTTTCAGGGAGATTGCTCTTGATTTGTGACGTCTGTGGTAATCCTGGAAATAACTGGTTAGCTACGTATCCCGTTGGCCTAAAGCTCTCACTGAAATGAATTCACTCGTGTAAAAGTTTGACTGTCAGCTGTACACAGTGAGCTGCTACATTTAGCTTCATTTAGCTATCGATAGCAAGCTAAGCTAAAACGTCCTTCCTGTTCTACTGTGCTGTATTTTGCTTTTTCACGTTTTGCCATTCTGTTTTGTGCTTTTAGTTAAGTTGTCGTGTGTGTACATGTATTTGTTTGAGAATCCTTTCCCACAAGTGAGGAGATTACCAACGAGCAATGAGTGACCGGAGTACTTTACTTTCTCCTCATCTGCAGCTGGTCTCAAACGTACTTTGGATTTGTAAGTTGTTGGTTTTGCACTTTACTTTTGTTTTTAATAAATCTGTGATTGTATCAGGAGTTTGTTTCATTCATATGTCTGTACATGTGCAGAAAAGGGGTACAAAAGTTACGATTTCCTACCATATACTTATGTATTTTTACTACATACATTATACCTCTGAAGCTGCAGCAGTCAGAGGTCACAAAGAAGCACTTTATGGATCTGTTCCGCCTCCTCCAGTCCTCCGGGTTATCCGTTTTTATTTCTGGTCCAGTCCCGACTGTAAACCGGGGTGACTGCCTCTACAGTCGCGTTGTGGCGCTCAACATGTGGCTCCAGTCTACATGCAGCACTTTTAACTTTATTTTTGTGAACAACTTTGGCCTGTTCTGGAAGCGTCACGTGGCCTATCGTCCAGACGGTCTGCACCCGAACAAATACGGTACCAGTTTGTTGACGGACTTCCTACGCCATGTTGTTCAGTGCTCCCCGAGGGGGGCGTGACTGTTTACATCTGAGGCTTCTCGGCCCCCACCACCCCCCTCCTCCTCCTCACCACCCCCCCCTCCTCCTCCTTACCAGCACCGGGTGAGTACTGTGGTGCAAAAAACACTGACCCCTGTCCGTCTGGCAGTGTAACGACAGTCCTGCCACTGAACTGTGCTGACTCAGTTATGCATCTGGAACTTAACAAAGTACAACAGAGTTCACTTTTTAAACCAATAGAGACTGTGTGTGTTCCTCGCACCAGCTCAGAAATGTGTTTTAACTTGAATAAACACAAATTTAAAAGAAGGACAGCAGTTAGACGGTCCAACTCTGGAAATCTAATTCCAGTTCTTTGTAGTCAATCAACTAAACCCACTGACACTGATATTAATTTTAACCTTGCTCTACTTAATGTCAGATCACTATGCAACAAATCATTTTTAATTAATAATTTTATCTGTTCGTATGATCTTGATTTTATGTTTATGACTGAAACATGGCTTGACCATAATACAGGAGATGCAGTTTTAATAGAAGCCTCACCACCAAATTTCAAATTTGAATATGAAACACGAGAAAATAAAAGGGGGGGGGGGGCATAGCAGCAGTTTTTAAAGATCGTATTGTCTCCCATAGAGTGTCTCTTGGGAAAATTTCATCATTTGAGTATGTTTCTTTTAAAATAGAACAAAAGAAATCCTCTTCCATTCTTATTATTGTTGTGTACAAGCCGCCACAGTCATGCCATAGTTTCACTGATCATTTCACTGAGTTGCTTTCAGTTGTGTGCACAGATTTTGATGGTTTAGTCATTATAGGCGATTTTAATATTCATGTGGATAATGTTAATGACAGATACGCAAAAGAGCTGAGTTCCATACTTGAATCCTTTGGCCTCACTCAGCATGTGAGTGGCCCCACCCATAGCAGAGGACACACCCTGGACCTGCTTATCACGAAAGGGGTGAATATTTCAAAAGTTGATGTAGTTGATGTTGCTCTGTCGGATAATTTCTGTGTGTTTTTTAACATGTGTTTTGCTACCAGACCACCCGCTAAATATGAAATTGTTAGAAGTAGACACTTAAATGAAAACACGGGTGAACTATTTATGGGAATGATCCATTTTGAGAACACATCATGTTCTACTGTAGATGAACTGTTTAACTCTGTCACCTCTAGTGTGTTGAATGTTCTGGACGCCATTGCCCCTGTGAAGGTAAAAATGGTCACAAATAAGCAAAAAGCCCCATGGATAAAAGCAGGCCCGGTCAGGGCACAGAAGCAGGAGTGCCGGAGAGCAGAGAGAAAGTGGAGAAAGTCCAACCTCCAGGGTGATTATAAACTCTTAAAAGAGAAGTTGTGTGAGTTTAACAGAGTACTACGTAGAAGAAGAGAATTATACTTTTCTGAAACTATTGAAGGCTGCAGCAACAATCTGCGTGTTCTATTTTCAACAATCAATAGATTAACGAACTCCCCTGTTGAGTTGCCATTAGAACACTACTCCAAATCCAGGTGTAATGAGTTTGCACAGTTCTTCAGAGACAAGGTTCAGGGTATCAGAAATGCCATCACCTCTACAACACAAGTAACAATGCAACATCCAGTGAGGCTTTGTGAGCTAGCTCAATTTGCACCTGTCAATGATGAAACTGTTAAAAAGATAATCACAGGTCTTAGTTCCTCTACCTGCAGTCTGGATGTACTACCTCCTAGATTTCTGAAGTCTGTTATGTGTAGTCTATTACCCTCATTGACACAAATAGTAAACATGTCTTTTTTATCTGGAACATTTCCAATGGCCCTGAAAAAGGCAGTCATCAGGCCCCTCCTAAAAAAGAGCAGTTTGGATGCTGCGGTACTTGAAAATTACCGTCCCATCTCAAATCTGCCTTTCATGGGAAAAATTCTTGAAAAAGTTGCCTACCAACAACTTACTGAATTTTTAATATCTAATGACTCATTTGACATGTTCCAGTCTGGCTTTAGACCACACCACAGTACTGAGACCGCTCTAGTCAAGGTAACAAATGATATTCGGCTTAACACTGATGCAGGAAAAGTCTCTGTTTTAGTCATGTTAGATCTGAGTGCCGCTTTCGACACCGTTGACCATGAGATTCTCATGCAGAGACTGGAGGACTGGGTTGGTGTTGCTGGTACCGCCCTAAGCTGGTTTAGGTCCTATCTAGAAGAAAGGAAGTATTGTGTGGAGATTGGAGACTATGTCTCAGATAATATGGCCCTGACCTGCGGAGTGCCACAGGGGTCGATTCTGGGACCTCTCCTGTTCAATATTTACATGCTGCCATTAGGTCAGTTAATTCAAAGTATGAAAGTGTCCTACCACAATTACGCTGATGACACTCAGATCTATGTCTCACTGACTGCAGGAGAGCATGGACCGGTGGACTCACTCCTTCGCTGTATCCAGCGGATCAGTGAGTGGATGCTATGCAATTTTCTCCAGCTAAATGCGGACAAAACCGAAATGATTGTCTTTGGTCCCGAGAAACAAAGAGAGACCGTCATTTGTCACCTTCAGTCTCTCTCCCTAAGGCCTTTAAATAAGGTCAGAAATCTGGGAGTAATAATGGACTCTGACTTAAACTTCAATAGCCACATTGGATCGGTAACATCAGCAGCTTTTTATCATCTGAAAAATATTGCCAAAATTAAAAATATTGTGTCCAGGGCAGACTTGGAGATTCTTATCCATTCTTTTGTTTCCAGTAGGCTGGATTACTGCAATGGCCTGCTCACAGGTATCTCCAAACATGCAGTAAAACAGCTGCAGTATATTCAAAATGCTGCAGCCCGAGTCCTGACTAGAACCAGGAAGTACGACCACATTAGTCCGGTCCTCAGGTCCCTGCACTGGCTTCCCGTGGCCCAGAGGATAGACTTTAAAGCAGCTCTCCTGGTGTACAAGTCTCTCCATGGCCTTGCACCAAAGTACATCCATGATATGCTAGTCCCATATGAACCAGCCCGGACTCTGAGGAGCGCAGGGACGGGACTCCTGTTAGTGCCCAGAGTCAGGACTAGACAGGGGGAGGCTGCTTTTCAGATTTATGCAGCTAAAGTCTGGAACAGTCTTCCTGAGGATGTGAGACTGGCTGCCTCTCTGTCAATGTTCAAATCCATGTTAAAGACTTTTCTTTTTTCCTGTGCATACAACTAGAGAATTTTATCTTTTTAACACACCTTGTTATTTATTGTTGTAACTTTTTGTGTTTTTAACTATTTTATTGTTTTTAATTACTTGTGTGATTCTTATGTTTTTAAATTACTTATGTGATTTTAATGCTTTTTAATTACATATGTGTTTTTAATTGTATTTTAATGGTGATGATTTGTGCATTGTGTGGTGTGGACTGTGAGGCGCTTTGTGTTGCCCTGTGCAGGAAAAGCGCCCTATAAATAAAGATTGATTGATTGATTGATTGATTGATATATTTGTATAACCGTGGTACATTTATGAACAAGGATGGGGACATGCTTGCTAAATACAAAAAGGTTTTTTTTTTTGGTCAAAACACACAAGGGCAAAATAAAAGTTTAGGCATATGATTTTTATCATATATTACTTTTTTACTCAATCCTTTTTTTGAGTTGATACTTATATTTACAATATACATGAATTTTAACTAAACAAGTTATGTATTGAACTAAAAGCATTTCATTCCAATGACGCATCAGACCAATGTTACTAGTTATGCGTTGCGCGTAAATGACGTGGTCTGACAACCCCTCCCTCGCTGTGGAGAAACTTGGTGGTAGTATTTTTATGGAAAAACACCCACACTCGGCCGCGCCGTACCGTGCCGTACCGTGTTGTACTGTGACTGTGGAAAAGCGGCCTAACTGACAGAGATTGGCCAGAGTGCAGCTGGTAGCCATGGTCACCAAAGAATTGTGTGGCTTCGTGGGCAGGTTGTACCTGATACTAAAGTGTAATGGAAACACAACCAGGTACCAGGTAGAGTAGAGTAGATCAGAGTGGGTCTGAGAATATTCAAATATATGTAATTTCACTTTGAAACAAGAGTAAATTGTTTATAGTTTTTTCAGTCTAATTTGAGTTGTAACCTGGTTTCTCCCCATCCTGACCCTCCCTCTCCCTGGTCTCTACTGCTTCACCTCTGCCACACTAAAGGCAAGGAAAGTATATTTGGTCTCTCTGTCTTGTGTCTCTCACTCTAGTCTCGCTCAACTCTATCTCTCATGTCCCTCTCTTGTCTCTCTCCCTGGTCTCTTTCTCTCTAGTCTCTCTCTCTGGTCTTTCACTGGACTTTGGTCTCTCTCTGGTCTTTCACTGGACTTTGGTCTCTCTTTGGTCTCTCTCTGGTCTTTCACTGGACTTTGGTCTCTCTTTGGTCTCTCTCTGGTCTTTCACTGGACTTTGGTCTCTCTTTGGTCTCTCTCTGGTCTGTCTCTGGTCTCTCCTTCCTTGAAAAATGGTTGATGGTTGAGGAAGTGTAGAAAGCGTGAGAAACTGTGGTTGAGGCGTGGCGGCAGAGGAAGTGATTGATTTAAAAAACAATCAATTAAAAGTATTAAAAATAATGAGTGTCTTCCACAAGTTGCACTGCTGGTTCCAGAGGATGTTTACAAAGGTGTGTGTGGGAACCAGCAGCGACCGCAGACCAGGTGGAAGAGTCCCAACTTTAGAAATAATTTAAAAAATGTAGAATTTTCAGTTTCAGATGTAACAAGGCACAGGTTAAAGAGAATAATGTGGTGTTTAGTACTATAACATTTAAATAAAGTGGTCTCTCTCTATAACACAGTTCACCTTTCACGGGCTCACAGTTTTGCAATTTATTTTGGTCTTTCTCAAGCCTCTCTATCTGGTCTCTCCCTCATCTTTCTCTGGTCTCTCTCTGGTCTCTCTCTGGTCTCTCTCTGGTCTCTTTCTCTGGTCTCTTTCTGGTCTCTATCTCTGGTCTCTCTCTGGTCTCTCTGGTCTCTCTGGTCTCTCTCTGTTCTCTTTCTCGTCTCTCTCTGGTCTCTCTCTCTGGTCTCTCTCTGGTCTCTCTCTGGTCTCTTTCTCTGGTCTCTCTCTGGTCTCTCTCTGGTCTCTCTCTGGTCTCTTTCTCTGGTCTCTCTCTGGTCTCTTTCTCTGGTCTCTCTCTGGTCTCTCTGGTCTCTCTCTGGTCTCTTTCTATGGTCTCTCTCTGGTCTCTCTGGTCTCTCTCTGTTCTCTTTCTCGTCTCTCTCTGGTCTCTCTCTCTGGTCTCTCTCTGGTCTCTTTCTCTGGTCTCTCTCTGGTCTCTCTCTGGTCTCTCTCTGGTCTCTCTCTGGTCTCTCTCTGGTCTCTTTCTCTGGTCTCTCTCTGGTCTCTTTCTCTGGTCTCTCTCTGGTCTCTCTGGTCTCTCTCTGGTCTCTCTCTCTCTGGTCTCTCTTACGTTATGAGTTCAGGTGAGTTCAGGTGGTGGTGGTGGTGAAAAGTGTAGAAAGTGTGTCTAACAGTTTTAATTTATGTCTTAATAGAAGAATTCTTTAAGCCTGATTTGGTATCGGCGTTGAAAAACCTGGTTGACCCCGGACTCTAAAGTCCAAACCTTTCAGTAAGAGGCTACTAAAGTCCTCCAGACGGGTCCGGGGGCCAAGGACCTGGATCTTATACTGTTTGGAGATGGACTAGGCTTTCATTGGGAGGCACAGCAAGAAGGTTGTCATGGTGTGGACTTTCTGTTGATGTATCTGGTTTTATTTTGATATGTTTGTTCTCTTGTTGTCAGTTTTACTTCCTGTCTGTCTCGTTGATTGTTTGCCCCTCCCTGATGTGCTACACCTGTGTTTACGCCTGTTTGTATTTAGACCCTGTGCTCCTGTCCTCTTGTTGTCGGTTCATTGTTGTTTTTCCCCCATGTCTTGTTCCCGGTTTCAGTTTTTTCATTTTGTGGCATTTATCCAATTATATTATTTTTGCAGTTCTCCTTTTGGGTCCTTCCTTGTTTACTGGGTTCGAATCCCGGTCAGAACAGGGTTTTTCTGAGTGGAGTTTGCATGTTCTCCCTGTGTCTGCGTACTGTAGGTTTCCTCTGGGTGCCTCCTGTATGACAGCCTCACTCCTTTCTCTTCATTTAAAAAAAAAAAACGTTAACATTCGCACCACTTATTGAATTATGTGACACAATCAATAAACATCTTTTGTCTACACACACACACACACAGAAACACACACATTCACACAAGCACACACAGAGACACAGGCAAGCCTCAGCTTCCTCACTACATGCTGTTCCCAGCGGTCTCCCATCACAATACTAACCACACTCGGCCCTTCTGAGACCTGGCAGGATCAGGCTTTCCCAGGCAGGTGTGGCCACATACTCAAAGGTAACTGATCCAAAACTCTGGGTTAACTTTCGCACTGAGTGACACGGGCTGGTGTGTCAAAACCACCTGCCTCAGACTGTATTAGTGCATGCAAGGCAGCCCAGGAATTTACAGGAACTTCATCATCAGAGAGAATAAAAGACTCCACAAAGACTCTGCACGGTCATCGATGTTAAAGGGGAAGTACACAATTTGATTTAGTCCTAAATGACAGCAGCAGTCGCCTCTGAGGACTTCGAAAAGTTGTGGATTCACCAACAACAGATCAGAAAATCAGACCGTTTAAAAACAGGAAAAGCAAAAATCCATGTATTTATTTATTTATTTATTATGAAAATATGGCATACATACCACATAGAGCATATAAATAGAACATAAAATGGGGCCGACAACAGAACCTGATGGGAGCTGTGGCGGAGGTCAAATCATCCATGAAATTCTAACATCCCTATTCCGCCAAAAATCACAGCAGCAGTCGTCTCAAAGGCCCATACAAAGTTGTGGATACACCAACAGCTGATCAGAGAATCAAACCTGCATCAGAGAGGGACCACTCACAAACGGGTTCTATCACAGGTACTGAGCAGAAACGTGTAGCACAGACGTGGCCGCAGAGTCTGACCTGCCGGGGAATGTGCTAAGACAACAGAGGAGCGGAGACAAACAGGTCTGGTGTGTGTGGTGTGAGGTCAGAGTCGTCCGGCCGCTCGTCTGTCACTGCCTTTATGCTCTTGTGCAAACACAGTCTGCTCCTCAGCCCTCGCCTCACACCCACACCCAGGACCAGGACCAGGACCAGGACCAGGACCAGGACCAGGACCATGACCAGGACCAGGACCAGGACCAGGAGGGAAACCATTAGGACCAGCTCACTACCACTCACTCAGGACTCTGCTGGGACTCTGAGCAGCACAGGGACTGGCCTCCTGCTGGGACTCTGAGCAGCACAGGGACTGGCCTCCTGCTGGGACTCTGAGCAGCACAGGGACTGGCCTCCTGCTGGGATTCTGAGCAGCACAGGGACTGGCCTCCTGCTGGGACTCTGAGCACAGGGACCGACCGCCTGCTTGGGCTCTGAGCAGCACAAGAACTGACCTCCCGCTGGGACTTTGAGGAGCACAGGGACTGGCCTCCTGCTGATTCCAAAGTCAGGGCTAAACATGTGGAGGCAGTGTTTCATTTTTATACGGCTAAAATCTGGGACAGTCTTCCTGAAAATCTGAGACAGGCTTCTTCTCTGTCAATTCAAATCTATTCAAATCCAGGTTTAAAACAGTTCTATTTCTTTAACAACTGAAAGATTTAATCTTCACTATTTTTAATGTAATTATTTATGATTTTAATGCCTTGTGTGATTGTTTCTATCTGGTTTTGTTCAGCACATTGAGGTCCCTTGTGTATGAACAGTGCCATATGAATAAACTTTCCTTAATACTTCCATCTTGTATCAATTACTTATTTTTCAACTTGATTTATTTGAAATTGAGTCAGTTTAGGAAAACATGTTCATAAAAATCTATTACGTTTTTTTTTGCTTTAACCATATTTAATGTAAAACTGTAATTTCCCAATCTGAATTTCAATCCCATTGTATCGGACATGTTTTGAATCCATCAGTTTTGAAGGCAACACCACAAAACCCAAAATCTTTTATCGTTTCTTAAATGAGTCTAAAGTCACTGTTTTTACTGCGACTGAATAAGAATGACCTCTTTTCACCGTTGGCTTTTTGTGCGTTTGTTTTGACCTCGTCCTCCGCTCGACACGCTTCTTTAACCGAGTCATGAAACACTAATTATTCCTGATTCTAATTTCATGACTGGAGCGTGAGCCGGAGCCCAAGGCCTTCTGCCCGATCCACCCACTGCATTCATCTCTCGCCTCGTTCGGTTTATGCGGCGACTAAAAACTCATCGAGCTCAAACCGCCGCATTCACCGCCACGCGTCGCAGCCAGAGGTCAAGGCTTACGTCGCTTTCACTTTATAAGTCGTTCATCAGCGAGAAAAACGTGCTTCTGTTTGAGACCGTTGTCGTGGCGCCGGCCTTGGCTTCTCCACTGTTCTCTACCTCTTCAGCAGAGACGGAAACTTTACTTTTGGGTTTTGTGCTAGAATGCTGTTGTTACGAGTTAAGATTTGGAAGAGGATCAGAATTATTGGAGATGGGGCGACAGTGGCTCAGTTGGTTTAGCCACTGTCTTTGAACCCAATGGGCATTGGTTCGATCCCCCCACGACCAATGCCACCTGCTTCCACTGATGTCTGCTGTCGTTGTGTCCCTGGGAGTGAGGGCGGGAGACTTTTGAGTGCACTTGTTAAATGGGCTCGTGTCGGCCAACGCATGCACAAATCCATTTTTTTACATTTTGCTAGGGGAGGGGCCACTCGCAGCCATTTAAAAAAAAATTGCAGGTGGGGAAAGTGAGGACACATTAGTTTCAACAGTGGAGATAAAAGCATATCACAGTGCTGCTAACCAATGCCAAAGCATGCCAACCCATGCCAACATAGGCCAATAAAACCGGCAAACTTCAACTTCATAAAAAACTTCAAAACAGGTACTGCTTCTCCAAGCCTCACACCACCGGTATCTAGGCCTTTTGCAGGTGGTCATACTTGCATGTGAAAGCCAGATACTGTCAGACATCTGAAGCTAACAGGACAGGGCCTGGTCAGCACTGTGATGGGAGACCTCTGGGAACACAGGTGGCACAGTGGGGTGGCTATGGCTGTAAAGTGCCAAACTGTGGTCGCGTCCTTAGGCAAGACACTTCACCCACAATAGAATGCGTCTCGTGTGTGTGAATGGTTGGTGGTGATGGGAGGGGCTCATGACACGAACTGGTTGCCTCACTTCTGTTAGAGTGCCTCAGGGCAGCTGTGGCTCCGGTAATAGTTTATCACCAACATTTTTTGAGTTGATTAATAATGCTGTAAATTGTCTTTGACTGTCCAGAAAAAGCGCTGTATAAAATTGACGCTTTATTATTATTGTTTTGTGCTGTTGCTGGTGCCTCTGCTGCTGGTGCCTCTCCTGGTGCTGCCTCTCCTGGTGCTGCCTCTGCTGGTACTCCTGCTGGTGGGTGGTCCTGGAGGATCTCTGTGACGTGTGAGGGCTTGTATCTCGGGGCAGAGCTCTGAGCGCAGAACACACACACTTCTTTTGTGGGAAAAAAAGCAGACAAATCCTGGATGTGTTTCTGGGGGAATGTCAACATCGTTACGGTAAAGCGGTGACATCACCAGCAGCAGAAGCGACTGATCCCAGATTATCTGGATGTTTGAACACAAGGATCATGTGTGGAAGCCATTCATAAAACTCTGTTAAAGCACCGGGCCGATAAACATGGGAGAAATGTGTCCAGCTTTTTAATGTTTTAATCCACTGCTGAAAATGTATAAATGACATAAATAATACACACAAACATATGTACACACACACACAAAAAACAACCTAAAAACAAAAATGGTATTATGCACTATCCATGTTTTAAACTAGATACTACTGTATATATGTGTGTGTGTATGTGTTCTGTGTGTGTGTGTATGTGTTCTGTATGGATGTGTGTATACTGTGTGTGTACTGTGTGTGTGCATGCGTGTCTGTGTCTGTGTACTGCATGTATGTGTGTGTACTGTATGTAAATGTGTACAGTGTGAGCGTGTACTACTTGGGTGTGTGTATGATGCGTGTGTATGTGTGTATTGTGCCTGTGTGTATATGTGTACTGTGTGTATATGGGTACTGTGTGTGTGTGTGTGTGTGTGTGTGTGTGTGCGAGTGTGTGTGTGTGTGTGTGTGTGTGTGTGTGTGTGTGTGTGTGTGTGTGTGTGTGTGTGTGTGTGTGTGTGTGTGTGTGTGTGTGTGTGTGTGTGTGCTGTGACTCACTGAAGCAGAAACTCATGATCACATCTTTAAACAACATCTAAAAACTAATTAAATAAATATGGTCTTTTATTTTATGACTTTGTGGCTGAGAAACAAATCATTTCATAATGAACGTGATCAAAATCCAATATTCCTCATGGATTGTTCTCATAAACACCGGAACGTTTAACAATTGAGGGGCGGGGCACTTTTATGGTCACACAAACTCTCAATGTTTGAAGTGAATGTTCCAAATGATTACAGCCTTTTGCGTTTCTATCCGCACCACCGTCACCAGAGGGGTAAGACCGGGAACACTGTGTCCTTAAACCTTTACAAGACAAACTCACAGAAGGCTGAGGCAAAAACGCAAAAACAAATCCACAATAATGATCCCAATAATCTCTGTAATCGCTGCAACTCGCCGCACGCCGGAGTCTTTGATGGTCAGTGTTTGAAACGCCGTGAATGGGACGCAGCCACTTCAAAGCACAACTGCAAACACGGCAAATAACTCATCATCGGAAATAGGTTTGTGAGTTCTGAATCCTAGGTTTGGCGTGACTCCAGCGCACCTGGCGCGCGCAACAACAGCACAAGCTCAGGTTCGTTCTGACAAGACGTTTTAATCCAGGGTTAGTGTTTTAGAAGAGACATAATCCCTGGATTAGAGAAAAAGCAAACTCATCTTGTGGGTCCGTAATCTTTATTAGTTATGTTGGTATTTCATGTTTGGACGACGTTTAGATGAATACTATTATTATTATTACAATCCACATTACTTCAAGCAATTGAATGCGTTTATGTCTCGCCCTACTTCAAAATAACAGTCATCGCGGAGGACTTAACTGAGTTGTGGATTCACAAACAGCGATCAAAGAATCAAATAGTTCGAACACAGGAAATGCAATAATACAGTACAGACCAAAAGTATGGACACACCTTCTCGTTCAAAGAGTTTTCTTTATTTTCATGACTATGTAAATTATAGAATTACACTGAAGGCATCAAAACTATGAATTAGCACATGTGGAATTATGTAGCTACTTAAAAAAAAGTATGAAACAACTGAAAATATGTCTTCTTGCTCTGATTTCTGCTTCGCACACTCTTGGCATTCTCTTGATGAGCTTGAACCTGAAATGGTCTTCCAACAGTCTTGAAGGAGTTCCCAGAGATGCTTAACACTTGCTGGCCCTTTCGCCTTCACTCTGTGGTCCAGCTCACCCCAAAACCATCTGGATTGGGTTCAGGTCCAGTGACTGTGGAAGCCAGGTCATCTGGCCCAGCACCCACCACTCTCCTTATTGGACAAATAGCCCTTACACAGCCTGGGTGTGAATCTACAGTCAATAGTCATGAAAAGAAGGGACACTCATTGAATGAGAAAGTGTGTCCAAACTGTTGGTCATCCACTGTACATAGGAGCCATTTGTCCAAAGTGAGCGGGATGACCACTGTCCAGCAAGTGTGCATAAATGACCCATTCAAAAACACAGGACTAAGGCTGTAGATCAGGGACTGAGGCTGTAAGATAAGATAAGATAAGATAAACTTTGTTGATCTCACACAGGAGAAATGTACATGTCATCTGGCATGGATAGAATCATTCAGGATTGTGCAAAAGAAACAAATGTGCAAACATGTTAAATGCAGGATATATTATGTACAATAAAAAAGAAACAGTGGCGATAGTAGTGCAGGTTTTTAGTCCTAGTGCAAGTGACTTTAGACTGTAGATCCAGGACTGAGGCTGTAGATCCAGGACTGAGGCTGTAGATCCAGGACTGAGGCTGTAGATCCAGGACTGAGGCTGTAGATCCAGGACTAAGGCTGTAGATCCAGGACTGAGGCTGTAGATCCAGGACTGAGGCTGTAGATCCAGGACTGAGGCTGTAGATCCAGGACTGAGGCTGTAGATCCAGGACTGAGGCTGTAGATCCAGGACTGAGGCTGTAGATCCAGGACTGAGGCTGTAGATCCAGGACTGAGGCTGTAGATCCAGGACTGAGGCTGTAGATCCAGGACTGAGGCTGTAGATCCAGGACTGAGGCTGTAGATCCAGGGCTGAGGCTGTAGATCCAGGACTGAGGCCGTAGATCCAGGACTGAGGCTGTAGACCCAGGACTGAGGCTGGGTTGGCAACTTGTTCAAGCTCATATCATGATTAACATTAACACAACATCACAATATAAACACCAGGATCACAGAGAGCAATAAACCACAGATTTAAGATCAAAATGGTGAGTGTGACACAGACAGTTACTGAGCTAGAGGAGTTTACTTTTACATGGAAGCTAATAGGAGCCAGAGAGAGATGGAGACAAACTTCACCCTGAGCACTTCCCTATCAGGCTTCATTGAGCTTCTCTTCACCATCTGAAAACAGCACTTTCAACCTCAAACATTAATAGCAGCTTACGCTACCGGTTTAAAAACTACAAAGCTAACGCATTAAAGTCACTGTTGACAACTTCCTCCACGTTACTTCTTCTTCTTCTTCTTCTTCTTCTCCAGCTCTCATTCTAATTTCACGCCACGCTCGCCGACCTGGACGCTTTGGGAGTGGTTCCTGGCTGACGTATTTAGTGCCTCCTGGATTTCACTCGTGCCAAACAAGCAGAAAACGCCCACAAACAAGCGGCTAGCAACGATTAGCACGGCGCAGGTTTGGGATCGTCAGGAGCAGGATTAGGCCTGTTTTAACGAGGGTTTAGCCAAGCCGGTGACAGAGTGAATCAGAATTAATGACACAGGCCGAAAGCTTATTAAAGGGTTAGCGAATGTTAGCCAGTCACTCACACAAATACCAACGTGTGGATCAACTTAATCTAATTACAGCAGCGCGGATCATGTCAGGGCGGATGTGCCGCAGCTGGGACTCGCCGTCTGGACTCACGGAGGCTCACTGCTTATGCTTCAACGTTTCAGACAGATTTCATGGTTTTTTGGCAAAGTTTTAGAGATAATAAATGAAATACAAACACTACATTTTCTCCAGTCTTCGTCAGCGGTTGTTCAAAGACATTAAGAGTCAAACTTACTTTTTCTCTTTCTTTGGTCTCACTCGGGTCTCTCTCCGATCTCTCACTAGTCTCGCTTGGTCTCTCTCCGGTCTCTCTTGGTCTCTCTCTGGTCTCTCCCTGGTCTCTCTGGTCTATCTCTGGTCTCTCTTATCTCCCCTGGTCTCTCTCTGGTCTCTCTCTGGTCTCTCTCCTGTCTCCCCTGGTCTATCTCTGGTCTCTCTCTGGTCTCTCTTATCTCCCCTGGTCTCTCTCTGGTCTCTCTCTTGTCTCCCCTGATCTCTCTCTGGTCTCTCTCTGGTCTCTCTCTGGTCTCTCTCTTGTCTCCCCTGGTCTATATCTGGTCTCTCTGGTCTCTCTTGTCTCCCCTGGTCTATCTCTGGTCTCTCTCTGGTCTCTCTCTTGTCTCCCCTGGTCTCTCTCTGGTCCCTCTCTTTTCTCCCCTGGTCTCTCTGGTCTCTCTCTTGTCTCTCTCTGGTCTCTCTCTGGTCTCTCTCTTGTCTCCCCTGGTCTCTCTGGTCTCTCTCTGGTCTCTCTCTGGTCTCTTTCTGGTCTCTCTCTTGTCTCCCCTGGTCTCTCTCTGGTCCCTCTCTTTTCTCCCCTGGTCTCTCTGGTCTCTCTCTGGTCTCTCTCTGGTCTCTCTCTGGTCCCTCTCTTTTCTCCCCTGGTCTCTCTGGTCTCTCTCTGGTCTCTCTCTGGTCTCTCTCTGGTCTCTCTCTTGTCTCCCCTGGTCTCTCTCTGGTCCCTCTCTTTTCTCCCCTGGTCTCTCTGGTCTCTCTCTGGTCTCTCTCTGGTCCCTCTCTTTTCTCCCCTGGTCTCTCTGGTCTCTCTCTGGTCTCTCTCTGGTCCCTCTCTTTTCTCCCCTGGTCTCTCTCTGGTCCCTCTCTTTTCTCCCCTGGTCTCTCTGGTCTCTCCTCTGGTCTCTCTCTGGTCCCTCTCTTTTCTCCCCTGGTCTCTCTGGTCTCTCTCTGGTCTCTCTCTGGTCCCTCTCTTTTCTCCCCTGGTCTCTCTGGTCTCTCTCTGGTCTCTCTCTGGTCCCTCTCTTTTCTCCCCTGGTCTCTCTGGTCTCTTTCTGGTCTCTCCTGTCTGAATCTGAACAGATCCATGGTCAGTACACACACAGGTGGAACTTCTCACTTCAGTTAAACTCTTGTGTGTGTCCAGGTGAACCACGCCCTGCCTCCCCCCTCTGCCTGGGCCCTGGACAAGCCCCTGCCTGCCCCCTGGTCCTCTGCCCCGCCTGCCCCCTGGTCCTCTGCTGCTTCCTGCTATGTTGTGTTTGTGCTCCGCTGTCACAGGGCGTTTTCCTTCGCTCCGTTTGCTCTCGCTCCAAAAGCAAACACCTCTTCGCTCATGTTACGGCTGCAGACTCAGACACTCCGGACTTTAAGCCAAAAAATCATATTCCAGAAACATTTGCTAATTTTTGCCCATTGAACTGATAACGAGACTGACGAGAAGTTTCATGTTTTAGAAAGTGACGTATTATTTTAAGTAGTAAATATATGAATGGACAAGTGTGAAGGTAAATAATGCTTTCCTCTTGTAACTCCCTGGGCTGCCGTCAGAGGGAGCAGCATCTGCAGTCAGAGCTCCCTGTAACCCCCTTTGCAGAAGGGAGTAGGCAAGGCAAGTTTTTTTGTATATTACAATTCATACACAAGGCAATTCAAAGTGCTGAACAAAATAAGAAAGCATTAAAATCATAAATAATCCAAGAACATTAAAAAGAAAGATGAAAATATAAAATCCCCTGGGAGTAACTTTTTTTTTTTAATTATTATTGTCTGCCAATGTATTTTATTCTAAAGGCAGAAAACGGTGTGTGATGTCATAGTGTTGTTGTGATGTCACAGTGATGTCATAGTGGTACAATAATGTCACACTGTTACAGGACTGAGACAGGAGCTTTTGGACCTAAGGGGCGGAGCTTTTGTGGCAGAATTTCCCAAAATCAGTCTGGATGATTGGATGGGGGCGATAGTAGCTCAGTTGGTAGAGCATTGGCCTTCAGGCTTGAAGGTCGTGGGTTCAATTCCCACCTCTACACCTTCTCCGCCAACTCCCACTGATGACTGCTGTCGTTGTGTCCTTGGGCAAGACACTTAACCCCACTTTGCCCAAAGCCCCCACTGAAAGATCAAGGCTATGCTCACACTCAGAGAGCAGCCGTCCTCCTGTGGACTCACCACCTGCAGAGGGTCAGTGAGGGGCTGGTGCTATGAGACTTGGGTGGCATCTCTGACTGCCACCCCCCTGACCCAGAAATGAATTAAAGGGTAGAAGATGGATGGATGGATGGATGGACAGTCTGGATGGATCTAAACACAGCTGCAGGTCTGTGGTTGATAACAAATAATTTGACAAACCACAAGTATTTTTCTCACCTTAAGATGTTTTTGATAATTTTATCACATTATTACTCATTTCCAGCTGTTGTAGTAATGGTTTTACACTGATCCAGAGCAGAGCAGAGAGGATGGTCCCAACAAGGCAGATCGAGTGGAAATCCACCTGAGGAATGTTTAAAATACTGAAGCATTCAGTAGAGAAAAGGGTCCGAATCAGACAGACTCTGTAAACATCAACCCGAGGAAGCAGCTCCTCACCAGCGGCTGCACCACTTCTGCTGCTGCTTCAGTTTATTACTATTGTTAATAACTTTTAAAATGATGTATGCATTTGTTTTTTTGAAGTAAAAAGTAATGATGTTATAAGCCATACAAATGAGACAGGTGGGTATTCAGAGAAAGACCAGAGAACAGCGAGAGAGAACAGAGAGACCAGAGAGAGACCAGAGAGAGACCAGAGAGAGAGACCAGAGAGAGACCAGAGAGAGACCAGAGAGAGACCAGAGAGAGAGACCAGAGAGAGACCAGAGAGAGACCAGAGAGAGAGACCAGAGAGAGACCAGAGAGAGACCAGAGAGAGACCAGAGAGAGACCAGAGAGAGACCAGAGAGAGAGACCAGAGAGAGACCAGAGAGAGACCAGAGAGAGAGACCAGAGAGAGACCAGAGAGAGAGACCAGAGAGAGACCAGAGAGAGACCAGAGAGAGACCAGAGAGAGAGACCAGGGAGAGACCAGAGAGAGACCAGAGAGAGAAACCAGAGAGAGACCAGAGAGACCAGAGTGTATTAGTAGAAAGTATCTATCGTTCTATTCGGCCAAAGAGCTGGGAACAAGGAGTAGATTTCATTCATTCATTGAATGAACAATGAGTAGCTTGTTGTCGTTTTAAAGTTAGGTCCCCCAGCTTTAAGAATCCCGTCTCAGTGCTTTATCTCACAGTAAACACATGTAGATGCGTCACTGCTGCCCGACCCTTCTGCTGCCGCGGACGCAGAGCAAACAAGTCCACTCCCTCAGGGTCTTTATGCTCTGGGCTTTTGTCGCAGCTGCAGCTTTTGTGGCTCGGTTCACACACACTTCCCTCTCGCTGCGTTTGAAGCTGGAGAAAGAGAACCACAAACGGACGACCAGAGCCAGAAGCACCAGACCTCAGGACACACACAACATTAAAACTGCTCTGGTCGCTTCATGATTATTTTTATAGCACAGTTCTTACACAAGGCAACTCAAAGTGCGGAACAAAACCAGATAGAAACACACATACAACATACGACATAAAAAAAAAAAATTATCTCAGTGGATTAAAAAGAGTGAAGTTAAAACAATTGCATTTAAACCTTGTCATAGAAGCCCGTCTCACACTTTCAGGAAGACTGTAGATTCAACTTTATTGTCATTACAACGTTACAGTCTGCTCCTCAGAGTCCCAGCAGGAGGCCAGTCCCTGTGCTCCTCATGGTCCCAGCAGGAGGCCAGTCCCTGTGCTCCTCATGGTCCCAGCAGGAGGCCAGTCCCTGTGCTCCTCATGGTCCCAGCAGGAGGCCAGTCCCTGTGCTCCTCATGGTCCCAGCAGGAGGCCAGTCCCTGTGCTCCTCAGAGTCCCAGCAGGAGGCCAGTCCCTGTGCTCCTCAGAGTCCCAGAAGGAGGCCGGTCCCTGAACACATTTTTAGCTAAAATTCCAACCATGTAACAGTGATCCACAGCTGTGACAGATCTCAGACAAAAGAGCATCTTCTTCAGCTCTCGCACTGACACTTGTGGCTGCGAGCGTTTGGACAAATTGAATTATGAGCTGGGACCATGTTGTGGGTGGTCCTCTGGTCCCTGGTGAAACTGGTGCTCTGTGTCCACTCTGTCAAAGCACACTCTGACAGACCAAATATTATGCATTATTTCAGTTCCTTTTGGCCTTAAAACCTCATGAACAAGACTTTTTCTTTAGTAAATAGCACAATTTTTTCTGTCAGTCGGACACAGGAGTAGAGCTGAGCAGATCCCTCTCTCATGATGGGTCTCCCTGAGGTTTCTCTCTTTTTCCCTCTGTGTTTCTGAGTGGTTCCTGCAGGAGGCTCTGAGGACAGTGCTGATCTATCGACCAATGACCAATGTGTTTGTTATTATTGCATTTCCTGTGCTTGCACTGTTTGATTCTCTGATCTGTTGTTGGTGAATCCGAAAGTCCTCTGATAAGTCCTGCTGCTGTGATTAAGGCAAGACACAAAGAAGGTGAAAAAAGTTCTGGCATTCAGGACGTCCAAGGCTGTGTGCAAACAGAGAATCGGGCTCTTCTCTGAGGGCCGAGGCAGACAGGGGGAGGAGGGGGAGGAGAGCGTGTGTAATGCGGGTCGCAGGCCCCTGATTTGGGTCACAACTAGATTAAATTAGGTCCCGCCAAATATTTAGGAGGCTTCTGTCTGGAAATTATGTGAGTGTTCATTGAGGGGCTTTAGTGCCATATGAACCAACTCTGAGGAGCACAGGGACTGGCCTCCTGCTGGGACTCTGAGGAGCACAGGGACTGGTCTCCTGCTGGGACTCTGAGGAGCACAGGGACTGGTCTCCTGCTGGGACTCTGAGGAGCACAGGGACTGGTCTCCTGCTGGGACTCTGCGGAGCACAGGGACTGGTCTCCTGCTTGGACTCTGAGGAGCACAGGGTCTGGTCTCATGCTGGGACTCTGCGGAGCACAGGGACTGGTCTCCTGCTGGGACTCTGAGGAGCACAGGGACTGGTCTCCTGCTGGGACTCTGAGGAGCACAGGGACTGGTCTCCTGCTGGGACTCTGAGGAGCACAGGGACTGGTCTCCTGCTGGGACTCTGCGGAGCACAGGGACTGGTCTCCTGCTGGGACTCTGAGGAGCACTATGTTTTCAGTGCTTTGTGTGATTGTTTTGTTCAGCGCTTGAGTTGTGTATAAACTGTGCTTAACAAATAAACTTGAGTTTCCACATAATTAATAATAATCACGCAGGAATTGTTTCACTTTAGTTCATTTAAAGCTGGACCTCAGTATTAAAGAAGCTATACCCGATTTTTTTTCTAAGTAGTTCATAAAAATGCTTTTTACTACATACAAGTTGTATCATAATACATCATTTAATTGAAAACTTGAGGTCATTGATTCAGCTGTGTATGAAATTCAAGCAGTGAAAAGTGCTGAGTAGAGTCTGAGCGGCCGCTCTTTCTCCTCCGCTCACAGAACGTGCAGCGACCAGCCTGCGTCCTCTAGCCCCTACAGCGCTGCTTAACACCAGGACTTCAAAATTCGAATATAATTCTAAAATAAAAAAGGATGAACAAAATAATTGAATAAAAAAATGTGAACAAATATTAGACAACCCTTGTAATTCGAAATGTATTTAATGACTGCAAATATAATAGTTAGCTCCCAAAGGTTTCACCGGGACGTGCTAGGCAGGTAACAGCTAAGCTAGCTAGCTGTTTCATGGTAACTTCCGGGTTTTTCGCAATCGCTTTTTGTCACATTGAAACAGTATTTTTGTCATGAAAACGTTAACAGCAAATTCTGAAATCATCCGTGCATGTGTGTTAAGGATGTATATGTGTACTGTATTGTCCGATTGACGTTTAATGGTGTTGATTGATAGATATGTAGTTGTTTATTGAGCGTGGCTAGCTCCGCTAGCTCCGTTGGCTTCTCTACACAGACAAGTGTGTAGTGACAGGTGCTGAAAGCGTTTTGTACTTGCAGAGTAATGGCAGTATTTTACACACCTGAATTACAAACAGAGGTTGCATTGGGGCTTCGGTCATTATTAGTTTGAGAGTTCTGTTATCAAGAAAAATGATCGGAAGAATTGCTGCTGCTGCTTTGAGGAGCTCTATAACAAATTATAATTAAATATTAGACTATATTCTAAGGTTTTAAATTAATACATTCGGACGCGAAACTAGTGGTATTCTTTTACTTATATATCGTGTTAGCAGTGCGTTGCTTTAGTACCATTTCATCAGTGATTGTTGCACAGCTTATAAGAAGTTGCGCTAATGCTAATGTTAGCATATGTATCAGATCGCAAATAAAACTAGGTGGCTCTGTGTTATGAGAGCGTAGGGCAAATGAGAAGCCATTGAGCGAGTTGGGGGGCAGTGCTAAACATTCAAACATTGCAGAAACGGGTATAGCGCCTTTAAATGTTGGTTCACTAGTTTTCACATCATTCTGTCTCGGTCACATCTTTGACAGAAAAGTGTAACAGAGAGGACCCCCCTCTCTGTCTCTGTGCTCTGGTCTCTCTCTCTCTCTGTCTCTGTGCTCCGGTCTCTCTCTCTCTCTGTCTCTGTGCTCTGGTCTCTCTCTCTCTGTCTGTCTCTGTGCTCCGGTCTCTCTCTCTCTCTGTCTCTGTGCTCCGGTCTCTCTCTCTCTCTGTCTCTGTGCTCTGGTCTCTCTCTCTCTCTGTCTCTGTGCTCCGGTCTCTCTCTCTCTGTCTCTGTGCTCTGGTCTCTCTCTCTCTGTCTGTCTCTGTGCTCCGGTCTCTCTCTCTCTCTGTCTCTGTGCTCTGGTCTCTCTCTCTCTCTGTGCTCCGGTCTCTCTCTCTCTCTGTCTCTGTGCTCCGGTCTCTCTCTCTCTGTCTCTGTGCTCCGGTCTCTCTCTCTCTCTGTCTCTGTGCTCCGGTCTCTCTCTCTCTCTGTCTCTGTGCTCCGGTCTCTCTCTCTCTCTGTCTCTGTGCTCCGGTCTCTCTCTCTCTGTCTCTGTGCTCTGGTCTCTCTCTCTCTCTGTCTCTGTGCTCTGGTCTCTCTCTCTCTGTCTCTGTGCTCCGGTCTCTCTCTCTCTGTCTCTGTCTCTGTCTCTCTCTTCTTGTCTCTGTGCTCGGTCTCTCTCTCTCTCTGTCTCTGTGCTCCGGTCTCTCTCTCTCTCTGTCTCTGTGCTCTGGTCTCTCTCTCTCTCTGTCTCTGTGCTCCGGTCTCTCTGTCTCTGTGCTCTGGTCTCTCTCTCTCTGTCTCTGTCCCTGTGCTCTGGTCTCTATCTCTCTGTCTGTATCTCTCTTCTCTCTCTCTCTCTCTCTCTCTCTGTCTCTGTGCTCTGGTCTCTATCTCTCTGTCTGTATCTCTCTTCTCTCCCTCTCTCTCTCTCTGTCTCTGTGCTCTGGTCTCTATCTCTCTGTCTGTATCTCTCTTCTCTCCCTCTCTCTCTCTCTGTCTCTGTGCTCTGGTCTCTCTCTCTCTGTCTCTGTCTCTGTCCCTGTGCTCTGGTCTCTATCTCTCTGTCTGTATCTCTCTTCTCTCTCTCTCTCTCTGTCTCTGTGCTCTGGTCTCTATCTCTCTGTCTGTATCTCTCTTCTCTCCCTCTCTCTCTCTCTGTCTCTGTGCTCTGGTCTCTCTCTCTCTGTCTCTGTCTCTGTCCCTGTGCTCTGGTCTCTATCTCTCTGTCTGTATCTCTCTTCTCTCTCTCTCTCTCTCTCTCTCTCTGTCTCTGTGCTCTGGTCTCTATCTCTCTGTCTGTATCTCTCTTCTCTCCCTCTCTCTCTCTCTGTCTCTGTGCTCTGGTCTCTCTCTCTCTGTCTCTCTCTCTGTCCCTGTGCTCTGGTCTCTATCTCTCTGTCTGTATCTCTCTTCTCTCTCTCTCTCTCTCTCTCTCTGTCTCTGTGCTCTGGTCTCTATCTCTCTGTCTGTATCTCTCTTCTCTCCCTCTCTCTCTCTCTGTCTCTGTGCTCTGGTCTCTATCTCTCTGTCTGTATCTCTCTTCTCTCTCTCTCTCTCTCTCTGTCTCTGTGCTCCGGTCTCTATCCCTCTGTCTCTCTGTGTCTCTGTCTCTGTCCCTATGCTCTGGTCTCTATCTCTCTGTCTGTATCTCTCTTCTCTCTCTCTCTCTCTCTCTCTGTCTCTGTGCTCCGGTCTCTATCTCTCTGTCTCTGTCCCTGTGCTTCGGTTTCTATCTCTGGTCCTTGTCGTGTTGACCCCCAGGACCCCGGATCAGCTGACCTGGTTTTCCCATGATGCCGTGGGGCACCAGGAAGGCACAGTCAACGTTTTGCGCAGGACAATGGATGTGGCTGAGTGAGTGTTTACAGAGCAGCTGTTCAAACTCAGGTGCAAACACCACCCTCCCACGCTACATACCAACCACCAGGACCTGGGAGAGAGGGGGAGAGTAGAATAGAGTAAAGTAGTGTCAGCTAGAGTAGAGTAGAGTAGAGTAGAGTAGAGTAGAGTAGAGTAGAGTAGAGTAGAGTAGAGTAGAGTAGAGTAGAGCAGGGTAGAGTACATCTCGTTCCTCCTCATCTCTCTGTGATTGTGGTTATTAATTATCGTAGCATCTTTCCGCAGGCTATCAGCGCAGTGCGGCTAATTGAGCGATTAAACAATGACTGGTCCTGAGGGAGTGTGTGTGTGTGTGTGCGTGTGTGTGTGCGTGTGTCTGTGTGAGAGTGTGTGTGTTCGTGTGTGTGTGTGTGTGTGTGTGTGTGTGTGTGTGTGTGTGTGTGCGTGTGTGTGTGCGTGTGTCTGTGTGAGAGTGTGTGTGTTCGTGTGTGTGTGTGTGTGTGTGCGTGTGTCAACTGGTGTCTTTGAAAACAAGGCCCATGTACAGAATGTATTTATTTATTTTATTGTTTCCATTTGATCAGTTACATATTTAAGATTAAGATGAAGATATTTCTTATTCGTCCCTCGGCGGGGAAATGTCAGTGTTGCATCAGCAGTTACAGAACAGAACTACACCAATGGTACGACTGCAATCACTGGGTTTGAACTGTATTTCCACTGTGTTTCTCTTTGAAGGTGAAAAAGTAGATTTTCCCCTTTTTGCTGTGACAGAGATTAGTGTTCTGGCCCTGTCCAGCAGGAGGTCAGGACACTGGTGTTTATAGACACAGGTACACTGGTGTTTATAGACACAGGTACACTGGTGTTTATAGACACAGGTACACTGGTGTTTATAGACACAGGTACACTGGTATTTATAGACACAGGTACACTGGTGTTTATAGACACAGGTACACTGGTATTTATAGACACAGGTACACTGGTGATTTATAGACACAGGTACACTGGTCTACAGGTACACTGGTGTTTGTAGACACAGGTACACTGGTGTTTATAGACACAGGTACACTGGTCTACAGGTACACTGGTGTTTGTAGACACAGGTACACTGGTGTTTATAGACACAGGTACACTGGTGTTTATAGACACAGGTACACTGGTGTTTATAGACACAGGTACACTGGTGTTTATAGACACAGGTACACTGGTGTTTATAGACACAGGTACACTGGTCTTTATAGACACAGGTACACCGGTGTTTATAGACACAGGTACACTGGTCTTTATAGACACAGGTACACTGGTGTTTGTAGACACAGGTACACTGGTTTTTATAGACACAGGTACACTGGTCTACAGGTACACTGGTGTTTATAGACACAGGTACACTGGTGTTTATAGACACAGGTACACTGGTGTTTATAGACACAGGTACACTGGTGTTTATAGACACAGGTACACTGGTCTTTATAGACACATGTACACTGGTCTTTATAGACACAGGTACACTGGTCTACAGGTACACTGGTGTTTGTAGACACAGGTACACTGGTGTTTATAGACACAGGTACACTGGTGTTTATAGACACAGGTACACTGGTGTTTATAGACACAGGTACACTGGTGTTTATAGACACAGGTACACTGGTCTTTATAGACACAGGTACACTGGTCTTTATAGACACAGGTACACTGGTCTACAGGTACACTGGTGTTTATAGACACAGGTACACTGGTCTTTATAGACACAGGTACACTGGTGTTTATAGACACAGGTACACTGGTGTTTATAGACACAGGTACACTGGTCTTTATAGACACAGGTACACTGGTGTTTGTAGACACAGGTACACTGTTTTTTATAGACACAGGTACACTGGTCTACAGGTACACTGGTGTTTGTAGACACAGGTACACTGGTCTTTATAGACACAGGTACACTGGTCTACAGGTACACTGGTGTTTATAGACACAGGTACACATGTGTTTATAGACACAGGTATACTGGTCTTTATAGACACAGGTACACTGGTCTTTATAGACACAGGTACACTGGTCTTTATAGACACAGGTACACCGGTGTTTATAGACACAGGTACACTGGTCTTTATAGACACAGGTACACTGGTGTTTGTAGACACAGGTACACTGGTCTTTATAGATACAGGTACACTGGTCTACAGGTACACTGGTGTTTATAGACACAGGTACACCGGTGTTTATAGACACAGGTACACTGGTGTTTATAGACACAGGTACACTGGTCTTTATAGACAAAGGTACACTGGTGTTTGTAGACACAGGTACACTGGTCTTTATAGACACAGGTACACTGGTGTTTGTAGACACAGGTACACTGGTCTTTATAGACACAGGTACACTGGTGTTTGTAGACACAGGTACACTGGTCTTTATAGACACAGGTACACTGGTCTTTATAGATACAGGTACACTGGTGTTTGTAGACACAGGTACACTGGTCTTTATAGACACAGGTACACTGGTGTTTGTAGACACAGGTACACTGGTCTTTATAGACACAGGTACACTGGTCTTTATAGATACAGGTACACTGGTGTTTGTAGACACAGGTACACTGGTCTTTATAGACACAGGTACACTGGTCTTTATAGACACAGGTACACTGGTGTTTGTAGACACAGGTACACTGGTCTTTATAGACACAGGTACACTGGTGTTTGTAGACACAGGTACACTGGTTTTTATAGACACAGGTACACTGGTCTTTATAAACACAGGTACACTGTTGTTTATAGACACAGGTACACTGGTGTTTGTCGACACAGGTACACTGGTGTTTATAGACACAGGTACACTGGTGTTTATAGACACAGGTACACTGGTGTTTATAGACACAGGTACACTGGTGTTTTTAGACACAGGTACACTGGTGTTTATAGACACAGGTACACTGGTGTTTTTAGACACAGGTACACTGGTGTTTTTAGACACAGGTACACTGGTGTTTTTAGACACAGGTACACTGGTGTTTATAGACACAGGTACACTTGTGTTAGGGTTAGCTTTTAAGTCCAGATTTAGAGCACTGAGACATTGACACGTATCTGTTTAGAAATCTTTAATTGTATGTAACTTTTGCTGTCTCCATTGAAAAAGGTTAAATCAAAATTGTGGCCAGTTATTGATGTGGTCATTAGAACGCGTTAAAGTCCTGATTGAAGATTAGATTCTTTACACCGTGTGTCTCTGTTTGAAGGATCCTCTCTGCTCTCATAAATCCTTGCTTTTCTTTGCATTATCTGATTGCTATGGCGGGTTGTCATGGTTACTGACAAGCCCAAGACGATGATCACCTCTTGTATGAGCGTAAGTGTAAGTGTCCTGGATGAGTATTACTGCAGATGAGAAGGTGTGAGTCCTACATTACCCACGATGCCCCTCTCCTCCCAATCACAGGACCGCGAACAGAACCGGCTCACGTGGTCCCTCTAATGACACGGTACTCCAGCTCTCATCAGGGAGAGAGACGCCTCAGACATTACAGCAGCGGCAGCATTTTTGAAATCTGGATGTGTAAAAGAGTCTGAAGGAGAGAGTTTAAAGTTGAACAAATACACAGTGGTTTGTCACGGGGGTGATGTGTTCTAGAAATAACAACTAAAGATATTACAATAAGTGAAAAGTTTGAAGTGGTAGCTTTGTGTCTTAAGGCTGTACAACTCCAGAGCAAAGAGAGAAAGACCAGAGAGAGATCAGAGAGAAAGACCAGAGGGAGAGACCAGAGAGAGAGACACCAGAGAGAGATGAGAGAGAGATCAGAGAGAAAGACCAGAGAGAGACCAGAGAGAGATTAGAGAGAAAGACCAGAGAGAGAGACACCAGAGAGACACCAGAGAGATCAGAGGGAGAGACCAGAGAGAGAGACCAGAGAGAGATCAGAGAGAAAGACCAGAGAGAGAGACACCAGAGATAGATCAGAGAGAGAGATCAGAGGGAGAGACCAGAGAGAGAGAGAAGAAAAAGAGAGATCATAGAGAGACCAGGGAGAGAGAGACCAGAGAGAGAAAAAAAGGAGAGAGAGAGACCAGAGAGAGACTGGAGAGTGACCAGACGTAGACCAGAAAGAGAGAGACCAGAGAGAGAACCTACGCAGGAGAACATGCAAACTCCACTCAGAGAAGCCCTGTTCAGACCACACATCCACAAACTACTCTACATCCTTTTATCACAAACAGTTTCTCTCTGAATCTCTCTAGTTTTTTGTCCTGTTCAAATATTGTCTCTGTGTCTGTGCACTTCAGGATCCAGGCTCCTCACCTCCACATAATCACATCACAGATCACGCTCCCCTCTCTGCCGCACACAGACCACAGACCCTCACAATCAACACTCAAATAATATCTTGCACAAATTGCTGCATCCCATAATTTACCCCTTCTCTCTCTCTCCCTCTCTCTCTTTGCTGCTGCGTCGACACACTTCTGATCTGTGGAAACTGCATGTCTGACGAAACATAATTGAAGAACATAACTACAGGACATCCCAGAATAAGGCTGATTTTGTGGTTGTCACGGCGACACTGATGGGGGTTATCCTGTTTTTGTGTCTGTGCTTAAAGGGGCACTGTGGAATATTTCTTTATCTGGTCTCTCCCTTGTCTCTCTCTGGTCACTTTATCTTGTCTCTCTCTCTGGTTTCACTCTCTTCTCTCTCTCTCTGCTCTCTCTCTCTGGTCTCTCTCTCTGCTCTCTCTCTCTGGTCTGTCTCTCTGGTCTCACTCTCTGGTCTCTCTCTCTGGTACCTCTCTCTCTGGTCTCTCTCTCTGGTCTCACTCTCTGGTCTCTCTCTCTGGTCCCTCTCTCTCTGGTCTCTCTCTCTGGTCTCACTCTCTGGTCTCTCTCTCTGGTCTCTCTCTCTGGTCTCTATCTCTGGTCTCACTCTCTGGTCTCACTCTCTGGTCTCTCTCTCTTCTCACTCTCTCTCTGGTTTCTCTCTAACCTCTTGCTCTGGTCTCTCTCTAGTCTCTCTCTCTCTGGTCTCTCTCTAACTTCATTCTCTGATTTCTCTGTCGTGTCTCTCTCTCTGGTCTCTCTCACTTCTCTCTCTCTAACCTCCTCTACAGGTCCCTCTCTCCAGTCTCTTTCTCTTGTCCTCTCTCTGGTCTCTCCAGTCTCTCGCTCGTCTCTCTGGTCAGTCTCTCTCAGGTCACACTCTCTTGTCTCTTTCTGGTCTCTCTTGCTGGTCACTCTCTCTGGTCACTCTCTTTTCTCTCTCTAGTGTAGATATTTACACTTATTCAATGTGAAGAAAAATCTTATAAAAAAGTAAAATATAGGAAAAGTATAAGCTACATAAAGAAACAAAATACACAACTGAGAAACACTTAATAATAATAATTTGCATTCGGGCCTCAACCTGCAGTGCCCTGACTGGGGCGGCTGCAGCTGTGACCTCCACACAACAGACACAGATCATAAATCCTGGACCTTCTTCCTCCATCGCAGCTTTAATGCTCTTCGTGGCATCAGATAAAAGCGGCTGCAGCAGGTGAGTGACGGGCGGAGACTGGCACCGACTCAATTCTTAAACAAACAGGAAGAAAACTTTGATTCATGTCGATGCGCAGAGAAAGGACTGGAACGCACTGTCAGAACTTCTTGGATCTGATTAGACCATCTCAGGCACCCTCAGAACCTCCGAGACTCCCTCAGAACCTCCCAGACTCGCTCAGAACCTACCAGACCCTCTTAGAACCTCCCAGACCTTCTCCCAGACCCCATTTAACCTTCCCGACCCTCTCGGAACCTACCAGACTCACTTAGAACTTCTTCGACCCTCTCGGAACCTACCAGACTCACTTAGAACTTCCTCGACCCTCTCGGAACCTACCAGACTCACTTAGAACTTCCTCGACCCTCTCGGAACCTACCAGACTCTCCCAGACTCTCCCAGACTCTCCCAGACTCTCCCAGACTCTCCCAGACCCCCCCAGACCCTCTCAGACTCTCTCAGACTCTCTCAGACTCTCTCAGACTCTCTCAGACTCTCTCAGAACCTCTTTGACACAGGGAACATAGGCCCCGAGCTCTTTCAGTCTTGAAAATATTCTATAGTTTATAGTTTGGGTCTGTGGAATACTAATGAGGCCAAAACTACACACACACGCACAAACACAATAACACTCGTGCACACATGGAAACATGCACGCACACACACACACACACAAAAACACTAACACAAACATTTGAAATCCAGGGATAGAATCACACTGAAAGTTATTTTACAGTTTGAAAGTTAGGGACAGCAGCTTTAAAGTACCTGCTCAAACACACGCCTCTCTCTGTTTGTGGCGGCCGCCTGTAGCCGCAGCTGCCCTGAGGCTCGGCCCGCGGCGCACAGACGTAGCACGCGATCGTTGCGACGCTTCCGGATGCGACTGAACATGTTGGTCCTGGCGCTCTGACATTAGAGTCGTTATAATTTGTCAAAGCTCGTATAATGCAGAGATCAAAGAGAACGCGACGCAGAGCGACCACTTCAAACGACGCCTGCAACAATCTGACGACTTGTTGTCGCGCATCAAATCAAAGAGCCAGCAGTCAAAAGGACGGGTGACGTGCGCAGAACTGTGACACGCTCTGCTGCAGGAGGACAGTGAGGAGAGCACCTGCTGCTGTACACACACACACAGACATAGAGAAACACACAACCAGAGTGCCAAGTCTCCCAAGCTACACAGATGAACAATTCTACTCCTTCGTCCAAACGAAACCATGCAAAGCTCTAGTTTCAGTTTTCATTTTCGCAGCTGCTGTTAAATGCAGAATAATGTTGGTTCTCTCACATCTTTGCAGTGGCCTGAGGAGGATGTTGTTGAGGAAGTGGTTATACTGGTGAGGGTCGCCCCTACTGGCCGGGTGCTAGAACTACATCCTTTTTTGCCGTGTATCCGCTTAGCACTTCAAATACGGAGCCTGGACGCTTTTGCAAATTGCTTTGCAGCATCTTCGCAGCGCAGAGAAAGAAACACACACACACACAAAGAGAGAGAGAGAGAGAGAGAGAGAGAGAGAAATTAGATTTTATATATGTCAAATTATAATACAAAATATAGACATGCTGTTGATGCTCCAGATAATCCATGTTAATAATTACTATGTTAATAATAATTAATGTGTATTTTACACACATTCATTTTGCATTTGCAAATTAATGAGATAATTGTTTCATATTAAATCCATTTTCTTCTCTTGTTTTTGTGTTGTTGCTGATGTACTGTGTGTGTTGCTCTTTGATATAAGGCCACAAACTTGACTGATCCTTGAGTGTTTGAAGGAGCAACATTCACAGAGACCTTGTTTACACGTCTGTATTTAAATATCAATACAAGGCCTTGAAAAATAGAGTATTTATGTATGAAGTGTGCGTTCACATGTAAATGTTTGAACACATGTGTGCGACATAAACGTACCTCAGGTTTCACCTCAGGTGTCTAAAGTCAGGGTTTGTAGTGTCCTAACCCTGAAAAGTGGCTCCTTCAATTACATGGACTTTATTACATTTTTAATGTCAGGCTTAAAACAGTCCTCTCTAATTCAGCTCATGGCATCGGGGAGGTGAGACTTACTGTAGAGATAAAACCTTAAGTCGATGAACACATGTTGTCGGTGAAGCTCATAGACTGTAAATATTAACAAACCTAGTCACGCTTATTTCCGCCATTGAAACTAATGTGCCACCACTTTTGCCATCTGTGGGCTTTTACAAAATGGCTACATGGCAGGTAAATAAGAGAAAACGCACTTGCGCATGCGTTAGCCGACATGAGCCCCATGCGTTTGACGAGTGCATTCAGACGTCCTTAGCGGCTAAACTAGAGTGTCACTCCCCTCAGCATTGGCACACATCTGGTCACACACTTTTGGACCAGGCTGTAAAGCTGTTTTCGAGAGGAAAGAGGGCAGCATACACAAGTATTGGATAATGCTTTTTCTTGGTCCACCCCCACAGGCCCGGAGTGATATTGCAAGCAGTACTCCTGGACCTTTTTGAGTCGGGATCCGCCCCCATTGCTTTGAGGTCACGTGTGATTGGTCGCAGTAAAAAAAGCAGATTAACTTTCACTTATAAATATCAAAAGTATCACAATGAAGACATATTTTTCAATATTTCCTGCAGCCCATGATCAAATGTTAGATTGATCAAGTTGTGTGTGTGTGTGTGTGTGTGTGAGAGAGAGATTTGGGTCCCCACATTGTCATAATTACCAAACCACATACACTGCCCCTCTCACCTGCCGCCCTGAGCCCTTGTCTGGACACATCTGTTTGTCTTCTGCATTAGCTGTATTCTCATGTGTGTGTGTGTGTGTGTTTGTGTGTGTTTGTGTGTGTGTGTGTGTGTGTGTGTGTGTGTGTGTGTGTGTGTGTGTGTGTCATGTGTTTGTGTGTGGGAACGGTCTCCTATAACGACTATAACTGAATGGACATCGCTCAGCCGGTTTCACTTTTATAATTACGTTCTGGAGACACCTTTAAGTAAACATATACCTCTCTATGTATATGATGAAGGACAATAGGACTCCCTGTGCACACGATTGTTGGCCTCAATGAGCCAATCAGCTCTAGGTCCAAAGAGTCAAGAAAAGGAGGCAAACAATGCAAAAGATGTGTTTAATGAAAAGATTTTTTGTGGTTGATTTGTTCACGAGATTCTCGCTGTTGGAAGAAAATGTAACATGCAGCATGAGGCTGATCTGAATCTGAATGTTTATCTTTGCAGACGTTACAATACTAAAGTCATAATATTATGAGAAGAAAGTCAAACTCAGGAAACGTTATAGTATGAGATCTCTCTCTCTCTGGTCTCTATATCTGGTCTCTCTCTCTGGTCTCTCTCTATGGTTTCTCTCCCAGGTCTCTCTCTGGTCCCTCTCTTAGGTCTCTCATGGTTTAGTCTCTATCTAGCTCTTGTTTCTCAATCTCTGGACTCTCGCTCTGGTCTCTCTTTAGACTCTCTCTGTTCTCTCTCTTAGTCTCTCTCCGGTCTCTACCTCCGGTCTCTATCTCTGGTCTCTCTCTCTGGTTTCTCTGGTTTCTCTGGTCTCTCTCTCAGTCTCTCTCTGGTCTCTCTCTCTGGTTTCTCTGGTCTCTCTCTGATCTCTCTCTGGTCTCTCTCTGGTCTCTCTCTCTGGTCTCTGTCCCTCTCTCTTTGGTGTTTTTCTTGTCTCTCTTTTTTCTCTCTCTCGGGTCTTTCTCTCTTTTTTTCTGGTCTCTCGCTGGTCTTTCTTTGGTTTCTCTCTGGTCTAGTTTTAGTCTCTCTCTGGTCTCTCTCTGGTCTCCCTCCAGTCCCTCTCAACAAAACAGTAAAATCAACTAAACTAAACAACTCATTAAAAACTTATATCAATGAATCGGTAAAACTGTAACATTCTTTCACCAGTTTTTCCAATCTCCTCCGAGGTGAACTCCTTTTGTGAGGGACATTTCACCCTTTTCCCAATCTATTTACTCTGAGAAAACAAGCCTCCCACTCATATTTCTTTATCAAATTGAATGTAATACTTGGCCCGGTGCCCGTGGGGAGCGATAAAAGCAGCTCTTCATGTTTCGTAGTTGCGTCGATCGACACGATACGAGCACAAAGCCATGAATGGGGCCTCGGCGCCACAAAAGACGGCGAAGCATCCGTGTTTGCCCGAAGATAGCTCCCAAACAAATGACTTCAGACGATAATTAGTGCGCCGTGCTGATCGTTTATTTGTCTTACGCCGAACATATCTCCTTCCCGCAGCCTTCGAGATAAACCGCGACACCCAATTAATAGGAATAGCTTCAAAAAATCCATCTCGCCAATTAGCAAAGCGCTTGCCCTTTAAAGATAGCGTAATGGCCGACTCCATAGAACTAGCTAGAGGCGCGGGCTGCGGAGAGGCGCGCAGAAACAATGCCCAGTGATTTCCTTAATTATATCCCATAGAACTAATGTGTAGTGGGATTAATTATTTGGACGTGATACGAGACCGCGCATTATCCGAGACATCGTGGGAGAAAAGGATCTCGACTGTCAGTCAGCGAGGAGCACAAAAAAAACCCCAAATCAAATTAAGGAAAAGGAAGAGAAGAACGGAGGCAACAAAAGCCAGAGCCGTGTTATTGTATGCAGCAGGCGCAGAGGAGGATGCGGGATTGGTTTGTGTTTTGTGAGAGTTTTAAAGCGTAGAGGAAGCAGAGGATCATGGGAAGTGTAGTAGAAAGGACCCTCTGTTGTTTAGAGTCTGGAGGATTAAGGTTTGAAGCAGAAATTGTGCTCTGGAAAAAGTTTCTATGAGGATTGCATGGTTTACTACTACTACTACTACTACTACTACTACTACTACTACTACTACTTCTACTATTACTGTCACTATTACTACTACTACTACTAATGTGATTATTACTACTACTGTTACTATTACTACTACTACTAGTTCTACAGTTACTATTACTACTACTACTACTGTTTCTATTACTACTACCACTACTACTACTACTACTAACACTGCTAATGTTACTATTCTGCATTTAACATGTTGCAAATTTTTTTCTTTTGCACAATCTTGAGTGTTTCTATCCATGCCAGATGTGACATGTCAATTTTTCCTGTGTGAGATCAATAAAGTCAATCTTATCTTATTACTACTAGTACTACTATTGTTACTATTACTTCTATTATTACTATTACTACTGCTGTTTCTATAACTACTAGTTTCAGTTTGAATCCATTCTAATTAAGTATCATGGGCAAAAGTGCAGGGCGACAGTGGCTCAGTTGGTAGAGCATTTGCCTTTGAGCCTGAAGGTCGTGGGTTCGAGCCCACCATAAGGCCTACTTCACGACTCCCACTGATGACTACTGTTGTTGTTGTGTCCTTGGGCAAGACACTTAACCCCACTTTGCCTGAAGTCCCCCCTGAAAGATCAAGGCTCCTGTGGACTCACCACCTGCAGGAGGAACAGCGGCTGGTTCTCTGTGTACTGGGTGCAGCTCTGACTGCCACCCCCCGACCCAGAAATGGATAAAGGGGGAGAAAAGAGATTGATGGACAAAAGTGCCCAGCCACATGGATTTATTGGACACAGTTTACAATAAACATCTCATACAGAGTACAGGATCTGTTGTTTCCTCTTCAAGCTTTAGCAAAAAAGAAGGTAAGGCAACAACTTAATTGTGATACATCCAGTTCATAATTTCACCCTCAAGTTGAAAGACTCAGGATTAGAAGCTACTCTTTCAAATAAAATATTTCGATACTCAAAGTAAAGTGGACAGTACAAAACAAAATGAGGCTCATCCTCTACCACCTCCAGGTCACGTACTGCACAGATACAGACCTCTTCAGGAACAGCTCTGCACTACCAGGACTGAGGATGTCGATCCAGGACTGAGACTTTGAGACTGTAGTTACAGAACTGAGGCTGTAGATCCAGGACTGAGGCTGTAGATCCAGGACTGAGGCTTTAGATCCAGGACTGAGGCTGTAGATCCAGGACTGAGGCTTTAGATCCAGGACTGAGGCTTTAGATCCAGGACTGAGGCTTTAGATCCAGGACTGAGGCTGTAGATCCAGGACTGAGGCTGTAGATCCAGGACTGAGGCTGTAGATCCAGGACTGAGGCTGTAGATCCAGGACTGAGGCTTTAGATCCAGGACTGAGGCTGTAGATCCAGGACTGAGGCTGTAGATCCAGGACTGAGGCTGTAGATCCAGGACGGAGGCTGTAGATCCAGGACTGAGGCTGTAGATCCAGGACTGAGGCTGTAGATCCAGGACTGAGGCTGTAGATCCAGGACTGAGGCTGTAGATCCAGGACTATGTGTTCTGACGTGTTGGGGATGTAGCCTTATACGTACTTTTTTATTTCAATTGTTGTTTATAATTACTCATATTTTTATTTTATTTACTGTTGACCCCAGAGCACAGTTTACAGGACATCAAACACCGGATGAAGAATTGAAATGGAAGGTGTCAAACTTTGCATTCACTCTTATCTTATTAAAACTCTTGAAGGAGTCCATCTATCACAGCCGCTGTCACTGGTCAAACACTATTATCTCCAACTCGCCTGAGCGCTCTCCATGTCCTCAGCGAGCTTCCATCCATCCACCGCACTAGCCAATCAAAAACACTGCTGCTCTTTGATCGACCAAACTGACACCGCTGCGAATATTAGCACAGCTCTCATCCGGTAAATGATTCATCAAATAGCAATTCCTGAGCTCTGGCGATGAGTGGGAGGAGTGTGTTAGCATGAGTTGTTGTGTTAGCATGAGCTGTTTTAATAATAATAACAATAATAATAATGCATCGGTTTTATATAGAGCTTTTTTGGACACTCAAAGACACCTCACATGGTGAAAGTGGTGAAGTGTCTTGCCTAAGGACACAACAGCAGTTTGGCACTTTACAGCCGCCCCACTGTGGCACCTGGTGTTCCCAGAGGTTAAGCGTCTTACCAAGGACACAATGACATGAGACATCAGTGGGAGTTGGAGAAAGTCTTGTGGTGGGCTCGAACCCAAGACCTTCAGGCTCAGAGGCCAATGCTCTACAGACTGAGCAACTGTCGTCCTTTTGTTAGCATGAGCTGTTGTGTTAGCATGATACGATAAAATCAATCTTCTATGGGAGATCTTTATTGCCACCCATAGAAGAAATACACAAACACCAAATATATACATTAAACATTTTACAGACCCAAATAGACTCAGGTCAGAGCACCATCACAGACCTCTAGGACCAGTACAAGAGCACCATCAGAGGCCTCTAGGACCAGTACAAGAGCACCATCAGAGACCTCTAGGACCAGTACAAGAGCACCATCAGAGACCTCTAGGACCAGTACAAGAGCACCATCAGAGACCTCTAGGACCAGTACAAGAGCACCCTCAGAGGTTGGTTCTTGTGCAGGACTGGAGCTGCAGTGTTGTGAATATACCGCAGCTGTGTTAGAGCTTGTTTAGAGAGTTTTTAGAAACACAGTGAAAGTTTTATTTTGTTTTAGATGTTGTATAAATTGTTCATTGAATTACAACGATGACGAACTCGGTCTCAGGCTCAGACTCAGACTTGGGGCCACCCTACAGCTCCTGCTCTGTAGCTACATCCACAATCCCGAAGACTGAACCTACAGACCCGTCTCTCACACACATCGCTCAATTATTCACACATCCAGGCGCGCACAGAGGTAGGCGCCGGATTATCCCTGCGCCCAAACATCTAAAATAGCAGCGATAAAAACCGTTCGGCACTCGTCACAAAGAGAATAAATGAGTTTCAGTTTTAAACACACACAGGAGCTCGGAGAAGGCAGCTCCCCTCGCGCTCCACCTGAGCTCTGGCGCCGCATTTATTAGCAGCTCATTTGGCTAAGCGCGGCTAAACACGAGCAAGCAGCCGCCGCACCGGAGCACATTAAAGGGGAGGCTCTAATCCAAACTATGGGGGGTGCGGCGCGCGGGAAGCAGGAGTCTCCGGATTATTTGTTTATTAATGGCATCCACGTGGAACGCCGAAGCTTCTCCGAGAATTACCGACTTACGCTCAATGGATAATCGCCTCTACCCCCAACACACGGCGCGGAAACTCATTTAGTTCAAAGCGGATCGGGACGGTATCTGTACTCGTATTAATATCATGAGCACATTCAGCGGTGAAGGAGTCTCAAAGGAGGAGAGCGTACAGAACCGTGACCTTAAACGCACAATAGAGTCAAGAGGTTCTGACTGTTGTGGAAACAATACGGTGGAATATTTGGTCGAGAAAATATTAGTTTAAGTAAAAGAAGAGGTTGGAGAGTCCAGCTCTAACCTCAGATCCTGTGCTTGTCCCACTGGAGAAACTCCAGTGTTGCATCACAAGCTACAGAGCAGTAGAATGAGGAACACACAACACAAGAGAAGGGAACAGCACAACTCTTTACTCTGTTGTGGTGTAGAGGGAGCAGCGTCTGCAGTCAGAGCTGTATCAGGCTCAACAGTCTGAACAGTCTCAACAGACGCTGTTGAAGAGTGAGCAGTGTCAAAGGCAAAGCTCGATTTATCTCTCAATCTCCCTCCACTCCCTCACCTCTGGTCATGATCGTTGGATAGTGATTGAAAAGACAAGATTGTGGAGGAGCTCGGAGTAGAGCCTCTGCACCTCCACAGGTGCAGAGGCTCAGGCATATGTTAGGGATGCCTCCTGATCTCCTCCATGGGGAGGTGTTCTGGGCCTGTTCCACCAAGAGGAGACCAGGGGAGGACCCAGGACACAGAGGGACTGTGTCTCTCAGCTGGGAACGCCTCAGGATTCCCCCAGATGAGCTGGAGGAAGTGTGTGGAGAGGGAAGTCTGGGCATCTCTCAGACTACTGCCCCTGTGACTCAGCAACAGATAAAGCAGAATAACGTAGATGAATAGACAACTCTATACTTAAAAAAAAAAAATCTGTATCTTCAGCAAAAGAAACAGGGTCCCCTCAGAGTTCCAGCTGACTTTCCAAACTCCTGAGAGAGGCCCCATTATCGCTCTCTGTAAAAGACTCCACCCCTCCCCCTTCCTCCCCCAAAGTGTGTTTTTACATTTGCTACGCGAGGCAGCGTGAGTCCTCTGGCACGGCTCCAATGCGCATCTCTCCTCCGCGACAGCCGCGATAACCACACGGCCTCGTGCACCTGCTCCAATTATTATCCTATTAGCAACAAATACAGAACAATTACCGCAAAGAGGGAACACCGCACGGCCTCCACCAGCGCCGGCTGAAGCAGCGATCAGCCGCCAATTAATCAGAGCGAGAGTGGATCCTGACACCGGGGTTCTAATGGAGAGGAGCGGGACGGAGGAGGGAGGGAGGGGGAGGCGGACGGACAGCATGTCACCCAGACTAGTGTCCTCGAAAACATCCAGGCTCCAGGGTAAACGCTGCTGTCAGGAGGGAAAAACATCAGACCAAAATAAAGCAGTCAGAGATGCCACGACGGCTCTGGGGGAGGCGCTCATGGGGGAAGTTTACTTTAGTGAAAGAGCTGGAGATGAAAACCGATCAGGGAAAGTAAAGCAACAGTTTGTCACTTTATGTTGAGTTTGGTTCCAGCTCCAGTGTCCTCCTCTTCATCATCAAGACTTCAGCTGGAGTCTGTTCATGGCTATTCACCCGCTGTCCCTTTGTGAACCTGGCCTATTTACAGGGCAGGATCAAAAGCTTCAGATCTGGGTCCACAGCCTCAGTCCTGGGTCCACAGCCTCAGTCCTGGATCTACAGCCTCAGTCCTGGATCTACAGCCTCAGTCCTGGATCTACAGCCTCAGTCCTGGGTCTACAGCCTCAGTCCTGGATCTATAGTCTCAGTCCTGGGTCTACAGCCTCAGTCCTGGATCTACAGCCTCAGTCCTGGATCTACAGCCTCAGTCCTGGATCTACAGCCTCAGTCCTGGATCTACAGTCTCAGTCCTGGGTCTACAGCCTCAGTCCTGGATCTATAGTCTCAGTCCTGGGTCTACAGCCTCAGTCCTGGATCTACAGCCTCAGTCCTGGATCTACAGCCTCAGTCCTGGATCTACAGCTTCAGTCGTGACTGCTGTTGTTGCTGACGACTAAAGAAAACACGTTCAGAATGTTGATTTTGTTAATAACGATTAGTCTGTGTCAGTTTATTATAATAACACGAGATCAGTGGATGGAAATAAAGTTTGAAGCTCGGGTACAAACTTTCACACAACAAACCATAGTTTTTGGCTTCCATAACAGTTTGGTTCACAATGGCCTCATCACAAACAGCTCTAAGGGACAGAACAGGGACAGAGACAGGACTCATTCCCAGGTTTTGTGAATATAGAATGTTTTCTTTTTGAAAATTAAATATTCATTGTGTGAAGCGGAAATTGTTACAGCACAGGGACTGGGCTTCTGCTGGGACTCTGTGGAGAACAGGGACTGCCCATATTTATGCAGCTAGAATATGGAACAGTCTTCCTGAAAATGTGAGACAGGCTTTTTCACTGACAATGTTCAAATCCAGGTTATAAACAGTTCTGTTTAGCTGTGCATACAACTGAGGACTTTCTGAGGACACTCTTTTTAATGTACTGTGATTATTCATGATCTTAAAGCCTTGTGTGATTATTTCTATCGTAGCTTTGTCTATGAGCTGCGCTGTACAGACTTTCCTTGTAAAATATTTTTGAAGACAAATCCCAGTCTTTCATTTAATAACCAAATTATGAAATATATTTTTATTTCTTATTTCTTGTATCTTACGTACGTCTCTCTTCTTAATTTTCATGAAAACGTTTTTTTTTCACCTATAAATATATACAATTGTATTATTATTATTGTTATACTACATTTTCCTTCACACCACTCCCCAGGTGGCCGGCTGCGTCTTTTCTTTTCTTCTCGCCGGCAGTCGTCAGCTGTCACATTTGAATGGCAAATGTCAGTCTCAAAGTAAATTACGATATTGTTTTCTAACGTGCCACAAGTTCAACCGCTGCGTGTTCAGGGTCAGACACTCAGCACCTCTTGCAGATACGACATGCAAATTGCTCTCAGTCAAAATGCACTTTTCTCCCATTTTATTTGTTGATGTTTGGCGACACACACTTCTCCCATGGTTTTAATGTCCTGTCATGTCTTTCCATCAGCGCCTTGACAAAGATTACAGGCTCCAAAATAAACACATGGCTCGACAACAGCGTCCGCGAAGCCGCCGCCGCGCTGTGATTGGCTCAGAACGTCCCGCTGTTACAAAAGGAAAAATAGCTCGAAAAAAAGCAGATGTTCCCAGGAGCAAAACACCAACACACTCACGTATACGCAAATGAAAGCTGCTGTATTCATATTCAAATGTACAAAATCTTTGAAATTGTGGCTCGTCCCTGCGCCGGCTTTTTATTTAATGTGTGTCTGCGGGATTGAAAAGTAGCCGTGGAGTGATGTGCGCAAAATGAGGAGAAAGAGGAGAAAGAGGAGGCTCGAGCTAAAAGCAAGATTCAGTTTGAGGCAACGATTTATCTGACTCCCAAAGAGGAGCAGATAGGGGCAACGCCCAAGATGGGCTGATGGAGGAGGTCAGGAGGAGGTGGGGAGACAAGGTCAGGAGGAGGAGACAGGGGTCCAAGGGGGGTCGTGATGGGTGTCCAAGCAGCAGTGACAGGCCCAAGGCTGGTGGAGAAGGAGGTGAGGAGGAGGAGTGTCACTGTGCTTTGACCCTCCTGCATCAGAGAGGAACCACTCAGAAAGACTGAGTGTGTAGATCCAGGACTGAGGCTTTAGATCCAGGACTGAGGCTGCAGATCCAGGACTGAGGCTGCAGATCCAGGACTGAGGCTGTAGATCCAGGACTGAGGCTGCAGATCCAGGACTGAGGCTGCAGATCCAGGACTGAGGCTGCAGATCCAGAACTGAGGCTACAGATCCAGGACTGAGGCTGCAGATCCAGAACTGAGGCTACAGATCCAGGACTGAGGCTGTAGATCCAGGACTGAGTCTGTAGATCCAGCATGGAGGCTGAATCACAGGCCTCTGTATTCTGAAAAGATAAACATGTTGCGTTTGATTTGTTCACAATCTTAGACTTTTTATTGACTATTTTTGGGGCAATTTTTCTAGTGTAGTAGTAATAGTTCTAGTGTTAACACAAGACCAACACCTTAAAGAGTGTTTGGTCGCACAAAGATACAACAGAATGGAGGTGAGTGTAGGCCGGTGCAGGAGGTGATCCGAGGCTGTGTTTTGCCTCAGCCTGTCTTTGTGCTGGTCTTAGATCATTTTGCTTTGTGCGAGAGAGAGAGAGAGACACAGAGAAAGAGAGGGAGAGAGTAAGAAAGAGAAAGAGAGACAGAAACCGGGAGAGAGTTTGAGGGTCAGAGTTAAAAAAACATAGCAAAAAAGAGAGTGTGAGAGACAGGGAGAAAAAGTGAGAGACAGAGAGAGCCTCTGATCATTATTTATTATCAATTTTGGTAATATTTATTTATGTAGAAAATTTCAAAGACCAGAAGGCGATTTACAATGTCATTGTACCAGTAAATCCACTCAGGTATTACATTCAGACCTTTTGTACATGCTTTTAGGGGGAGGGGAAACCGTACCACCAGGAGGAAACCTACACAGACACAGGGAGAACATGCAAACTCCACACAGAAAGGCACAGGGTTACATGAATCAATGGTACTGGTCCCTGAAAAACAGCCCCAGATCCTGATGTTTCCACCCTCACGCTTACAGTAGATCTGGGTTTCTTTCTCCTCCAAACACGATTGATCTGTCTACAACAGAATGAATGTGGCCATGCATGGGGAGGTTAGGAGTGAAAACCTGCTTCCAGCGAGGGCTTTGAAGATGCATCACAGCTCTGGAAGAGATCTGCAGGAGGAATGGGCCAAAATACCTGCAACACTGTGTGGAAACCTCGTGAAGACAGAACACGCCTGACCTTTGTCAATATCAACAGAAAATATCACAGAATGAGATGGACTAATTGGTGCTGGTGGGCAGCATTTGGTGGGCAAACTAAATGCAACATTTGTTGCCCACCAGTATTTTCAGAGTCGCCTTAAATGCATCACTCACTGTATACAGTGAGTCATTGCCTAAAAACTAAACATGGCAGAGGAACACAACATAAATAAAGTGGCTCAAAATCAAGTATATAACTATATTTTATCATTTTGGGCGTAAATGAATGTGTAAGAAATATTAATTCCATAAATGTGTTCAAAAGAAGATGTTTCTTGTCCCTCTAAAGGTTTTTTGGCAGTGTTGTTAGCTCCAATGCTAGTTTTATTTTCTTATCCTTATATTGTTTTATTCTACAGAAAATAATGCATTTATTTTAGTCTAAACAACAGACTAACTAGCGTTACTGAACTAGTGAGTAACAGTAATGTGTCAAAGGTACAAATATAAGATTGAGGTCCACAGGGACAGGGTCTGCTACGTCTAACAACCAAGAATGAATATAGCACGGAGGTGTTCTTCATATTGTTCAGGGGCAGTAACAGCGTGAACTATGAATAATCTGGAGGGTTGGGGCTGGTATCAACACATTAACCACATTGATTTGGGGCAAAGGCTTCATCAAATGTAAATGCTAAGAATGTAAAAATGTTGGTTTTAAAATAACATGGTAAGCTGTAAAACTAGCATTGAAGCTAGTGTTAACTAAACACTGCCTAAAAAAACGTTTCTAGAGAGGGACAAGAAACATCTTATGAACACATTTTATGGAATTAATATTTTTTACACATTTATTTATGTGTAAAATTAAATGATCAAATATAGTTTTTTTGAGCCAAATTGTTAATGTTGTTGCCCTCTGCCATGATCAACTCTGCGCAGCTCAATTGTTAATGTCTGTGAGCAGTGACGTCATATTGACTGTTTGCTCACTGCTGAAATTCGTATTCTCAAAAAGAAATCACACATACAGTTTTATAATTTTTTATTCTTAATCACGAAATTCCATGTCTTTTTAGTTTGTATTATCTTAATCATAGATTAATACAATATTTTTATGCACAAATACCAATAAATATGCACGCATTTCTTTTAGACATGCACGTCTTTATTGACAGTAACCTTACCCCATAGAACTGTACTTTTTGCTGTTGTGGGTTCTGTTTCTCACGGGGGTCTGTCAGTCCTACGACAGTCAAGAGCAAATCAGATCAACCTCACTCAGTTCTTCTTCCCTGAACCATCAACTGAGGCAGAGAGTGGAATGAGTTCTGACTTTCTTATAAGTTCATTTGAATGAGTTTTGGTATGTTTCTGTTACAAACTGTATGGGCCAGGGTGTTCAAACTTTTTTGTAAGAGGGTTCATCAGACTTGACCTGTGACCGACAACCTGAATAAAAAAAAAACTGTATTTGAGCTGTATTGACTGGATTTAATGTAGAACGTTGTGACAGAACCATAAAACAAATAAGTAAACCAGTAAGTAAGCAAGGACTGTCATTCCGTTATAGGCCAGTTATTGTTATAGAGGCCATTTGTTTTAGTGTATGAGGATTTTCATTGCAAACTGTTAATTTCTTTTCATTTTTGACTATGGATTTGTTTTGTTTCTATATAGTCAATAAATTACATTCTAAAAACTGTGAATATGAAATTTCATGATTCCTGTGTCGATAGAAATGAAACCTGACCCACCCAATTCTGTTCTCAAGTTGGCAACCCTAGTGGTAGCCTCTGAGCCAGCGGGTTTCCAGTGGTTCTTTGTGATAAAAAGCGTGATGCTCTGAGACTACTGGGCGGCACAGTGGCTGAGTGGATAGCACTCGCGCCTCTCAGCAAGAAGGTCCTGGGTTCGAATCCCGGTTGGACCAGGGTCTTGCTGAGTGGAGTTTGCATGTTCTCCCCGTGTCTGCGTAGATTTCCTCCGGGTACTCTGGTTTCCCCTACCACTAAAAACATGCACAATAGATCTGGCATGCCCCTGCTCCTATCTCTGTGTGGAGTGACAGACAAATGCCCACAAATAACAATTGTAACCACTTTGAGACTCTGATCTGCAGTGAAAAGGCGGTATATAAATAAAGATTACTAGTACTATTGAATTTAACATACAAAACTAAAAAGATAAAACACCACTAAAATAGACAGTAAAACCGTGTTTAAAAAGCTTTAAAAAGGTACACAGAGTAGAGACCTCAATACGTGTGACTACCCAGAATGCCTCCTGACACAGTGAAACATGACAGTTCACTTTATTAAACTTTATTTAAAGTCAGAAGAAAACTTTTGTTGCTTCTCATAGTCCTCAGTCCTGCCCCTCAGTGTCCCCGGCAGGTATACATTTACAGTGTAGGCACGGCTTTTGACAGCTGCAGCAGCGCTCAAACCTACAACTAACAAGTTTGATATCTCTGTTCTACGTCATGGTGCTACGTCCCTTAGGACTTCGCTAGTGGGATATCACTCGTGACCCCCAGGTCACACGCCAGAGAGATCAAAATAATTTGCTCCAATCACCAGCCACCTTCCTCTATAAATGCCCCTGCACAAGGCCGCACCCCCTCTTTCACTCTGGCGCCGATTGAGATCTACATTCAATTACCTGAGGAAAGATGTCTTCTGATGCTCGTCCGAGTTCCCCTTCGCCATCCGGCGTCGGACGTCGTCGTTGCTTGACTTGTCGGGTCAAGCTCCAGCGCAAGGACCAGCACTCCAGCTGCTTCCTGTGCCTGGGTTCGGGCCATGCGGCGTTGAGCGCCACCTGCGCCTCGTGTGTCGCTCTCCCCAGGGAGGAGAGTGAACGCAGGCGCGCGTTCTTCGCCGCTACAGCGCCCCGTCCGGACTCCTCTCAGGAGTCCGGATCGCAGACTCAATCGCAGACTCCCAAGAGTCTGCGATTGACTGGGCCCCCCTCGACCTTCCACCCGTGCCCGCTGAGTGGGGTGACTGCGAGGACGGAGAGGTGTCGGAGGTCGGCTCTCTCCTCACGCTGGACGAGGTGGTGTCCAACCCGGAGCCGGACCGCTTCCCGCTGGACCACATGCCTGGGCTCTACGCCACGGCGGCGGCCATCATGGATGCCCCCCTGCCACCGCAACCGAACCAGAGGGTGGAGGACTTCACCTCTGGTTACGCCACCCCTCGAGGGAGGAGGAGAGCCCAGCCCACGTTGTGCCCGCGTATGGACCCGATCGTCCATTACGCGACACGTGAGTGGCCAAAGCCCCTAGCGGCCAAGAGGCCCGCTTTGGGGTATGGCATGTACTGTAACGTGCAGGACTGGTCCTGGACCGGCGGGGTCCCGGACATCGAGGACTCGGTTCGGGCGGCCCTGTACCCCTCCACATCCGTGTGGCCCAGCACCAGACCTCTCCTTCCCTCCGAGCGGGATAGGATGTCTTTGGCAATGCACGACAGATGTTACGCCAATGCGGCCCAGGTCGTCGCGGTGGCTAACAACATGGCCTTCATCACCGGGGCCCTGGATAGGTCTCTCTCCTCTGACCAGGCACTCAGTGGAGACACCTTATCCCAGGCGAGGACCACTTCAGCGGCGATCTTGCGCATGTGCCAAGCGCTAGCTGTCGATGGCGGCCGCACGATGGCAGCAGCACAAGTTGGGGCCAGACACCTCTGGCTGGGATCGGTGAATCTCAGAGAGGCGGAGAAGAGGCAGCTGCTGGACCTGCCCATCTCCCAAACGTCACTCTTCGGTCCGGAGATGCAGACGCTGATGACGAGGCTGGACACCGCAGCTAAGGACTCTGCTAGCCTAGCCAAGCATCTAGCTGCGAGACGCGAGGCCCGCCCACCAGCGCGGAGCCGAGACAGAGGCAGGGAGCGCTCGCCCGGCAGGCGCCCCGGACCATATCCACGCTCCGTGGTCCATCGTTCCCCAGCGACGAGACCCCCGGGCCCAGACAGGCACACGGGAGGTTCGCGGGACCAACACACCCACCGACGACCTCCCTATGGCAGAGGAGGTCGGGGTGGGAAAAATGTTTTCAATAAAGGCCGTCCGGCATTTCATCAGTACTCGCTGTCTGAGTCTCATTTGGGGGTATGTAACATGTCAAATGATTTGAATTCTGATTGTGTTACTTCTCGAGCATATAACGTGGCTCCGCTAGGCCTGCAGCCCCCAGAGAAGGGCGTGCAGCGCGCTAAGCGGGCCACGGGCTCCGATTCACGGGTTCATGTTTTGCCCTCCCGGAGAGAGGGCAGGCGGAGGGATCTGGTAAGTGATAATGTGTGTGCTCCGGCCGAACGCGTGTTAGCATCTCTGAGCTACAAGGCTAACACGGGGTTTCCCAATGCAGGGGCTCATCCCCCCCTCCATGAGGCAAGAGCCGAGGGGGGGCACAGCAGCCGTGTCACGTGTGGTGAGCAGAGCTACAAGGCTAACACGGGGTTTCCCGCTCCAGGGGCTCGCCCCCCCCTCCATGAGGCAAGAGCCAGGGGGGGGCACAGCAGCCGAGTCACGTGTGGTGAGCAGTCCCGTACTTATGACGTCGGGCCTGCAGAACACGTGACCGCCCTCGGCGCTCACGGTGTGACGCAGGGGCCCCCCCGGCCCTTTCAGCCACCCCCCCTCCCTGCTAGGAACACCAGGAGGGGGCGGGGCCGTGACGTCTCGTGTTCCAACTTCCATTCCGCCCCTCACAGATTTCTACAGCATCTGGAAGGAGCAGGGCCTATTGACAGATATTTGGCTGGAGAAAACTCTGCGCAGAGGTTACGCGCTGCAATTTTTCCGAAAGCCACCACCATTCCGAGGCGTACGGGCAGTACGCTCTCAGGTACGGGGATCGACAGAGGCACTGCAAGCGGAGGTCTCCTCTCTGCTGAGTCGAGGCGCGGCAGTGGAGGTAGACCCGCAGGACGCCACCAGGGGGCTGTACTCCCCTTACTTCTTAGTGCCAAAGAAATCAGGCGGGGTGCGTCCCATTCTGGATCTGCGCGTGTTAAACGAGTGCATTTCCAAGTGGCAGTTTCGGATGCTGTCCACAAGGCAGCTCCTCGAGTGTGTCAGGGAAGGAGACTGGATGACTTCCATAGACCTGACAGACGCATACTTCCACGTGCCCATAGTGCCAGAACACAGGAGGTTTCTGCGCTTCGCAGTGGGAGAGAGGAATTACGAGTACTGCCGTCTCCCCTTCGGGTACGCACTCGCGCCTCGCACCTTTTCCAAATGTGTGGAAGCAGCTCTGGAGCCGATCAGACGTGCGGGGGTAAGAATATTAACCTATATAGACGATTGGTTAATTCTGGCCTCATCCAGGGAAGTGGCCGTGAGCCACACGCACTGGGTCCTGTCCCACATACAGCGTCTGGGCTTTGTGGTGAACAGGGAGAAGAGCAAACTGCAGCCAGCCCAACGCTTGGTTTACCTCGGTCTGCAGCTAGACTCTGTGATATTCCGTGCTGCATTGTCCGTGGACAGACGGATGAGTATTACCCGCCTGGCCCGGGAGGTTCTGGCGGGCCCCAGAGTCCCCGCTCGGCGCCTCAGGTCCCTGCTGGGAATGATGGCAGCGGCTCATGCTGTGGTGCGGCTAGGCCTGCTCCACATGAGAAATTTTCAGAGGTGGTTCTCGCGCCTCAGGCTTCACCCCTCCCGGGACGGGGGGAGGCTGATCTGGGTTCCCCAAGGGGCAGCATCGGACATCAGGTTCTGGCTCACTCCGGGTCTATTGCGGGACGGAGTGACTCTGGCCTGCGCTGTGTCTCACGTCGAGGTGTTCACGGACGCGTCGCTCGAAGGATGGGGCGGGGTCCTCGGCCAGAGCTCTGTAGGAGGCTGCTGGTCGGACTCAACCCGTCACATCAACCTGCTGGAGATGGAGGCAGTAGACAGAGTACTGCTGCACTTTGCCCCTCAGCTGCAGGGGAGACACGTGATGGTGCGCTCAGACAACACCACAGTGGTCTCCTATCTGAACAGGCAGGGGGGCACCAGGTCCCCCGCTCTCCATCGCATGGCGACGGTGACGCTGCTGTGGGCGGCGCTTCACCTCCTGTCTCTCAGGGCGCGCCACGTGACGGGGGTCCGGAACGTGGGAGCCGACAGAATGTCCAGGGGGGGCCCACTCCAGGACGAGTGGGGCCTGGCCCCACGGGTAGCTGCGGAGATCTGGCGGAGGTTCGGCCGTCCAGTAGTCGACCTTTTCGCCAGTGCAGAGAACGCACAGTGCCCGTCCTGGTTCGCCTTAAGGGCCGCGGACGAGCCGCCTTTAGGCGTGGACGCTCTGGCTCATTACCCATGGCCAGGCGGCCTGTTGTACGCTTTCCCACCGGTGCGTCTCCTGCTGGTCCTGCTGCGGAGGATCGAACAGGAGAGGAGATCGGTGATTCTGGTGGCTCCGGACAGTCCGCATGCCCGGTGGTTCCCCTTCCTGAGGGGCATGGCGGTGATGGAGCCCTGGGCCCTCCCGGACGAGCCGGGGGCTCTAGTCCAGGGGGCAGGAGCCCTGTTTTCACGTCCGATAATCGGCCGCAGGCTCTGGGTTTGGAGGTTGAGAGGCGGAGCCTCGTAGATCTGGGTCTTCCCCCTGCGGTGGTGGAGACTATTCAGGGAGCGAGGGCGCCGTCCACCGTGAGGGCCTACGCCACGAGGTGGAGGCTATTCAGTGTCTGGTGCGATTCCCGTTCCTGGGATCCCAGGTGTTGCCCGCTGGAGGGGGTCCTGGGATTCCTACAGGAGCTTTTCGACAAGGGAAGGGCTGTCGCTACCTTGGCGGTGTTTGCGGCAGCCATTACTTCGGGTCACGACGGGTTCGGGGGGTTCACAGCCCGCTCTCACCCGTTGGTTAAACGTTTTCTGCGGGGGGCGCGCAGGAGGAGGCCCCCGCTCCAGAGAACGCCTCCGGTTTGGGACCTCAGGGTGGTCCTTAGGGGGCTGTCGGGTCCGCCTTTTGAACCGGCGGCGGAGGCGAGTCCCGAGTGTATCGCCTTTAAGACGGCCCTCTTACTGGCGTTGGCGTCTGCTAAGAGGGCGGGCGATTTGTGTGCGCTCTCCGTCCATGCGTCGTGCCTGTCCTTTGGAGAGGACGACGGCATGGTGGAATTGTGGCCCAATCCGGCTTTTCTCCCCAAGGTCATCACGTCGGCCTTTAGGTCGAGAGTCATCAGGATTAGGGCTTTCCACCCGCCGCCGCATGCCTCCCCCGAGGAGGAGCGGCAGCACCTTCTGTGTCCTATCAGAATGCTGAGGCATTACCTGGCCATGACGTCGTCATTCAGGTCGGGTGATCAGCTGTTTGTGTGTCTGGGCCCCAAGTACAGGGGCGCCCCGCTGTCGGCTCAGCGGCTGGCGCATTGGGTCGCCACGGCGGTGCGGCGGGCGTATCAGACGCAGGGTCTGGCCCCCCCGGTGGGTTTCAGGTCGCATTCCACGCGTGGGATGGCGGCCTCTACGGCCCTTCTCAGGGGGGCGTCGGTCGAGGACGTTTGCCGTGCGGCTTCTTGGGCGTCGTCCTCCTCTTTCGTCCGGTCTTATCTTTCGGATGTGTCGGACCGGTCGGTGGCCCATTCCGTGCTGAGTGCAGCGGACTGAGTTAGACCGTTGGGTCCCTCCCCTGAGGGGGGCCTTCGGTCTATTTTCCGCCCTGGTGCAGGAGCTCTTGGGAGAGGCATCCTACAGGTGCGGTACATTTGTGTGTGTGGTCGGTCTGGTAGTCCACGTCAGGAGCTCTTGGGAGAGGCGTCCTGTGACTACGGATGACCTACGGCTTGTGTTACGTGGGGGTATCCTTGGTAGGAGTGGCCCCGTAACACGCTTGTTTCTTCTGCCCTGAGTCCTCTCACGTTGTGAGGGTCTTGCTCGGGCGGAGCTCCAATCACCCTTCGCTGGCCTGCTGGGAGTACATTTTCCTACGGCCTCCGCGTTGTGTCCCACTAGCGAAGTCCTAAGGGACGTAGCACCATGACGTAGAATTAATAGTTACTTAATGTAACTTAAGTTCTACGAATAGGTGCGTAGTCCCTTAGCTACGAGCCCATCAGGCCAGCCCGGCTTGGCAGAGTTCAAGAGGGGGTGCGGCCTTGTGCAGGGGCATTTATAGAGGAAGGTGGCTGGTGATTGGAGCAAATTATTTTGATCTCTCTGGCGTGTGACCTGGGGGTCACGAGTGATATCCCACTAGCGAAGTCCTAAGGGACTACGCACCTATTCGTAGAACTTAAGTTACATTAAGTAACTATTAAGTCTCTCTCTTGCTGGTCTCTCTATCCGGTCTCCTTCTCTAATCTCTCTGTACTCTCTCTGGTCTCTCTCTGGTCTCTCTCTGGTCTCTCCCTGGTCTCTCCCTGATCTCTCTCTGGTCTCTCTCTGGTCTCTCCCTGGTCTCTCCATGGTCTCTCTCTGGTCTCTCTCTGGTCTCTCTCTGGTCTCTCTCTGGTCTCTCCCTGGTCTCTCTCTGGTCTCTTCCTGGTCTCTCTCTGGTCTCTCTCTGGTCTCTCTCTGGTCTCTCTCTGGTCTCTCCCTGGTCTCTCCCTGGTTTCTCTCTGGTCTCTCTCTGGTCTCTCCCTGGTCTCTTCCTGGTCTCTCTCTGGTCTCTCTCTCACTTCTGCAGCCGTGAGTTCAGGTGGGGTTTTACAGCCTAAAAACACACAGCAGCTTCTGAGAGGATTTTCCTCATTATTGTGGCTTGATCTTAGAACACATCACCCCCGTCATAAACCAGAACCACAGGACTAAAAAGGGTTTGAGGAGTTAATATCTTCACTCTTTTTATTGCAATTATTTATGATTTTCTTGTTTGATAAAACCGCCTCGTCTTTCCCAACTAAGCCACTGTCACAAACTGATTAAATTAAGATTGAAGTGTAACAATTAGACTATAAATTAGATGAACTGTGACATCACCTCCGCCTGTCTGCCGGCTTCTTCGCTCGTCACACGGGCTTTTGTGGCGGATGCAGATTTGTAAAGAAGAGAATGTCATCTGTGAGCGACGCGTCCAAAGACAATGGCGTGCGGCTGCATGTGCGCACAATGACGGTGTCTCTGCAGCTTTTGTGCCTCTCCCAAAAACTCTCCGATCGGGCGACCCTCTCCCGCGCCTGAGTCGATAAGTGCTATGTGTCAGCGCCGTGTTTAAAGACGCGCCGCATGATATCTTTGTCATGGCGGCGCGCAGCTGGAGACGCGCGCCTGTCAAAACACTTCCCCCTCCGGCCTGCGCGCCGATTTGTAATTTCAAAATCAAATTGATGAAAAAATATATAAAAAATCTTTGACTTTGAATTGGAAAGCGAGTTTGTCAGTTTGAGCGAAGACAGATCGGGAAGAGGAGTGATTCGCACCAGGAGGAAATCTACACTAACGTGGGGAGAACATGCAAACTCACAAGCGCTGTATGGGAGAATTTTGTGTTGATTATGTACTTTATCCATTATAGATATTTAGACAGGTCAATGGCCCTGGTTCCTTTGCAGAAAAGGAGCCCTAGATCATGATGTTTCCACCCCCATGCTTCACAGTAGGTCTCGTGTTCTTTCTCCTCCAAACATTTTTGTATTTTTACAAAGAAGTTTCAAAGGTTTCAAAACACTCCCTACCTTAAGCCTGCTCTGCAATTTGTAATTTCAAAATTAAATGGGAACAAAGTAATTTTTACTCGGACGCTGGTTTGTCGTTGGGGTGAAAACGGATCGTTAAGAGGAAAAAGAGGAGGGGCTGATCGTGAGTAGGCAGCAGAATACAAATGTCAAACATCACATGGAGATCTCCGGTTGTCTCTTGCCTCTAGAGTGTATCGTCCCTCAAAAAGGGTTTTATTGTTTCATTCATCTGTTTTTAAACTATGTGTGTGTGTTGGAGTGATGTGGCCATTGCTCTGACTATTCCCGATTCACACGTACAGATAAACTCAGTATGAAGAATTTGGCACTGGCACTGCGGCACAATGGAAAAGAAAGATTGCAGCTCGCCAGAGTGGTCTACATATACACATGCATACAAAAAGTTAGGTAACGCAGCTTTAACTGCATCTTTAACTCGTGGAAATGAGTTTTCCCTGGTCACTCCTAAACAGATCACTCCGACTCAAGCCCTGGTGATCCAAGATTGTGCCCTATTCAAATGAATGGCTTGTGCTCAGTAGCGCATGGGACATACAGTACATTGGGGCCGAAAGATTAGTGGAACTTGCCCATATTTGGGCATCGTCTGGTCCTCCCAGTTCTGCGCAGTGGACGAGCTCCCATGATGCGTTGCGCCAAATACGCGTGTGGCTCTCATGCACGTGCACAGAGGGGCTCGGCCACGCTCTGACCAATCAGAGTTGCTGATCAGAGCGACATTCGAGCGGGAGTTAGAGCGGGGGCCAAACGAGGAGAGTTTGTGGCAGTAAAGTGTGGATTTAAAGACAACCGAAGGATTAAAGAAGAAAAAAAGTTCAGGATGACAAGGAACACTAAAATCCCCACAAATTCCAATCTTTATGAAAGCTGTAGGTTCTCGTTCAGCTGAGGTCCCGCTGTTTTAGTTTATATTGAGTTCTATGGGGGATATTTCTGGGTAGCCCACGTGAATTTAGTCTGCAGTACCGCGAGAATCCCCCGAGCACGGGGTCCTTCAGCTCCAAGCTGGTAATACCTTATCCAGTTATTGTAATAGAGCCATGCTCCAACCTGATTAGGAAGTGGATAGATCAGGAAATTTATGAATAAGGAAGTTGAGAGATCAGGAAGTGGAAAGATCAGTGTCACTCCCGTATTCTTCCCGGAAACCGGATTCGTCCGGAAGTTCAGTTTGATCCAATGAGCATACGCAGCAGTAGATTACGTCACGGAATCTGGACGGAAGCGGAAGTAAATATAACAAACTACCTATTCATGCCTAAACTTAACCAGCCATTCCCATAAAATAACCCCAACCCAGCCTTAACCCTAAACTTAACCATCTTACTCAGACGCCTAAAACTTAACCAGTCACCACTTAAGGACATATTAAACTTTTTGACATGCGCAAACTGAACTTCCGGACGAATCCGGTTTCCGGGACGAATACGGGAGTGACGATCAGGAAGTGAATGGATCAGGAAGTGGACTGATCAGGAAATGAATGGATCAGGAAGTGGACTGATCAGGAAATGAATGGATCAGGAAGTGAACTGATCAGGAAGTGAATGGATCAGGAAGTGGACTGATCAAGAAGGGCATAGGTCAGGAGGGGCATGGATCAGGAAGTGAATAGAGTAGAGCGGCTGCAATGCTCTCTCTCTCGTCCAGTCGCTCTCACATTCCTCCATGCTGATGTCATCTCTTTAAACCCGGCCGTGCCCGTGTTGCCAGGGACGACGCGACGCAGACAGCCCCCAAAAAACAATTAAAAACCTCCAAAAAAGAGCCTCCTCCCCTGTCCTCCCCCCTCTCTCTTCTGCTGCCACTCAGAGCACAGTGCTTCCTCCTCAAGTTTCTTTTGTTTATTTGCTGAAATGTGGCCACAGTAAAACATCCTCAAACTTTTCTCTCTTTCTACAACTGCAGTCTTTTTAATTTTGTATTAGCAGACAGAAGTATGTATTTAACTTATTTAAGTTATACATACCTACCATCCTACCAAACTACCTACAAATACATAATACATACAAATATATGTACACACTAGAAACAAACCGTAGACATAGGCGACAAAAGGGTAGAGGAAGGTAATCAGCTGTAATTCAGATTCATCAAATGAGAAGGAGAGAGAACAATAAATACATAGATAATAACAAATAATTATATCTGTGAGACTTTTCTGGTTCGAGATATATACAGTATGACTTACACTAGAATATACAGTATTTTGTACTTGCTTTATAATGCAAAAGTCAGATATGTTTTACTTGCTTCTTTATCGGGCTAAATTTAGTGATTTTACACTTTCTTCTTTATGAGTTCTGCCTTTAGCAACTAGAATTGTTGCTAAATTGTAGAATTATGTTTGTTAAAGGTCTTGGTCCTGGTTCAATTTGGTTTTTCCACCGGAGCTGGAGCTAGTTACCATGGCAACACACTGTTTACCGTCAAACTGTTTTTGCTGTGTATATTTTTTGCAGGGTACTCACTCCCATATTCCCCAGGTTCTTCTCTTATTAAAAGTGAGTCAAGTAAAAGAACCTTATACATCACTTACTTTAGCACTAGGACAGTGCTAAAGTAAGTGAAAGTGAAAAAAGCAAGAATGTCTTTTGAAATTGTAAATAAAATAAACTGAAAAAAAATTATAGCAATAAGCCCTCAGAATTTAAAATATTAATTGTATTTTTCTAAGAACTCTTTTTTTAACTGTTGTTTATAACAATAGGTCAAACATGACAAAAGTGAATCAGATTAACTGCTCTATTTAAGGAAGCAGTCAGTGATTTTTCCCAGACGCCATCCATCCATTTTCTACCCCTTTATCCATATCTGGGTTGGGGGGTGGACGGAGATGCCACCCAGTACACATAGCACCAGCCCCTCACTGATCCTCCTGCAGGTGGTGAGTCCACAGGAGGATGGCCGTTCTATGGCAAAGCCTTGACATTTCAGTGGGGGCTTCAGGCAAAGTGGGACTAAATGTCTTGCCCAAGAACACAACGACAGCAGTCATCATTGGGAGTCGGTGGAGAAGGTCTCATGGGGGGCTCGAACCCACGACCTTCAGGTTCAAAGGCCAATGCTCTACCAACTGAGCCAGTGTCGCCCCAGACGCATTTTTTTAAATATTGGCAAAACGTCCCTAAACCCTAAAAGTACTCAAGTTATCATGTGTTTTTAAATAGTAATGGAATTGACCAGATGCCTATAGTCTCCAATAATTAATAAAATATATTTTGGAGCGGACCAATAAAAATAAACTAATGGGATTCATTCATCCCCAACAAACCAATGGGATGCGTTTACCCCATTCACCCTCTTCCTGTTTCTCACAAGTGCGCTCACCTGATCGGATTTTCTAAAACCTAAAATGGCTGAACAGAAAATGCCAATTTCACGTTTGCCACCCACTCTCTCTGCTGGGACAAAGAAAAGAAAATGCTGGATGTTTGGTTTGGTGGAGAGGCGAGGGGATGGGGGAGTGGTTTCCAGTTGGTGCTACGGCTTAGCCGTAAACATCGCTTTCCGCACCATTACGCAAGAATGCCCTCTGAAATTAAAATAAATACAGCAAGTAAAAATAAAACAATAGTTTAGAAATTAACTGTGTCTGACTTGTGTTTAGGAAACAACGGAAACAACCCTCAGCCTCATTATCAGTCACAGAGACTGATGAAAAGGCAATAGCTCCAAACAGTAAAGCGAAAATAAAATCTCCTAAGAGTTGTGTGTGTGTGTGTGTGTGTGTGATTGTGCATGTGTGTGTGTGTGATTGTGTATGTGTGTGTGTGATTGTGCATGTGTGTGTGTGTGATTGTGTATGTGTGTGTGTGATTGTGTATGTGTGTGTGTGTGATTGTGTATGTGTGTGTGTGATTGTGTATGTGTGTGTGTGATTGTGCATGTGTGTGTGTGTGATTGTGTATGTGTGTGTGTGATTGTGCATGTGTGTGTGATTGTGTATGTGTGTGTGTGTGTGTGTGTGTGTGATTGTGTATGTATGATTGTGCATGTGTGCATGTGCATGTGTGTGTATGTGTCGGCCTGCGTATGCACTTGTTCCCACCTGTTGTGGTGGACACATAAACCGTGTCTTCCTCATTTGTTTGTGTTGTTTCTGCAGGAAACACTGTAATGTTCAAACATGTGAAATGTCCAGGAGAAAGTAGCTTTGGAGGACGCTACTGCACTAGAAGAGCTACAGAACAGTTACTTGGTTTTGTAAATAGCTATGCTACCATCACGCTACTGACAAATGTAGTTAAGCTTGTAGCGTCACTACTGCCCCTCACTCAGATTCCCATTTTGACTGACGCCCTCATTTTGACTGCTCTCTTTCAACCCAATGGAATTCTGGGAAATTGCCCCAGCACGAATTTTTAGTTTTAAATGTATTCATTTACTTTTACTAAGTGCTAAAACTGGTGAATATAGCTTGAAATACAGAAATAAGCAGTTTGTCGAAAGGCTAATGCTAACTGTATGTAAGTAAACATTATGTTGCTATGGAAACGAGTTCTGGTGCTACTCTGAAGGTGAAGAGAACGAGTCTCTCAAACATAAAAACAAATGACAGATATACACTTTTTTTTTTTAGACAGAAAAAGTCATGAAGTTATGAAGAACAAAACTATACATATGTTGTTACGTAATTATACTTACAAAATTAAAAGCCGTCAAACTGAGCTCAGGGGGCTCTAATGTTGGATTGGAATGGGAGCCTTCAAAATGACTGCTCTTGGACTGTGAGCTTGACGTACAGAAGTGAACAATAATCTAATATTCCCAGAACTTCAGGCGTCTCTCTCGTTCGCAGAGATACTAATATAAGTGTAATAATCACACGGTTTGTTTACGGCCCTACATTCCAAACACTTGAGGAAGCAAACTTGTGCCTCTCCTTTGTCCCTCGTCTCCCCCTCTCCCCCCTCTCCCCCTCTGCCCACCCAAACCGCCACCACAGGGAGCGACTTCACACTGGGAGCCAATCAAAAGGCCCCGAAAGAGAAATCTCCTATTCAACAAGAGCAGTGCAGTGTGGGAATGAGGCAAGGGGCTCGGGCAAATCCCTGTCTCCAGGCGACCGTCCCCTCGGAAATGTGGAGAACAGCTTTAAAGTCGGAGGGGGAGCACAAAACGAAGCCGAGGAGGAGTCTCCCACTAAACTGGGGTGAAATGGACAGAACCTGCAGCGGAAGTTTGAAGTCTGCAAATGTTCACCCAAGTCTGCACCAACTTTGTACGTTGTAAAAAAAACAAAAAATTAAAACAGATTTGATATGTGAGAGCACAGACTGTAGACAGGTGGACGATGCTAACGTGCTAGCTAAACAAAGCCCAATGTGAAGTTTCTCCGGATCCTTTTGACGCATGTAAAAGTAAACTCCTCTTGCTCCTGACAGTGTGATGTCGGGTTTGGAGCCTTTAAGTTTAAGTTTAAGTTTATTAAGGAAAGCCCCTTGAGATGAATCATCTCATTTTCGAGGGGGTCCTAAACATAAATACAAACATATAAACAAACACACATACACAAAAAGCAATTTACAGCGAATTAAAGATGAGAAAAGTTAATTAAACACACACAAAGACAAACAAAACAAACAACAACAAAATATAACAAAACAAATGCTCCATCGCACCCCACTCCTCCCCTCTGCTGAAATTAAACATATAGGAAAGAACTGAAGAAAAAAAAAATAAATAAATAAAAAAAAAGTAAAACTATTAACAATAATGACACAGAACATTAGTGACATAAACAAGGAGTTTCAAGAAACCTAAATAATTCTAACTTAAATAAACCAACAGACAGAATGGATCTTATGGATGTGGGGAGTTTATTCCAGTCTGATGGAGCCTTATATTGAAATGATCTGCGTCCAACTTCTTTAAAAACTCTTGGAACAGAAAAGGTGAGACAATCAGAGCTTCGGAGTGAAAAAGGTGTAGAGAAGGGGACAAAATACTGTTTTAAATACTGCGGACAACTAAAATGAATAAATTTAAATAATAAGTGCATCCAGTGAAGGTGACGTCTGTTGTGAGGTTGAAGCCAGTGAAGGTTCTCGTACAGAGTGCAGTGATGTGTGTGATATGGACATTTGAGAATGAATCTACAAAGACAGTTAAAAAGTGTATTGAGTGGTTTGAGATGGGTGTGAAATGTGTTTTGATAAATGACGTCAGCGTAATCGATGATGGGGAGAACCAGTTGTGTAATGATGCGTTCAATATGTAAGGGATAACGTATATTACGCAGGTCATTATCGGAAAATAAGTACCGTCAGGGCGAAGCGGACCCCGTTTGTGCTTCCACACATTTAATGCCGTTGGTTGTATTAAGAATGCATATGTCTAATGTATTCTCCGATTGACATTTAATGCCGTTGATTGATTGGCATTTGCGTTTAATGAGCGTGGCTGGCTCCGGAGTGGCCGGAACTACTTCCGGGTTTTTCCATTATCGCTTTTTGACGCAGATAAATTGTATTTTTGTCATGAAGACAAGAGCAGTAAATTCTGAAAATGTCCGTGCACGTGTGTGAAGAATTTATATGTATAAGTATTCTCCGATTAACATTTAAGTGTGTTTATTGAGCGTGGCTAGCTCCGGAGTGGCCAGAACTACTTGCGGAGTTATCCAGGCATCTGAAAGACAAGCAGAGAGTGCGTTGCCATGGGCAGCGGTCATTATTGTTTTGAGAGGTCCGTTATAGAAAATAATGACCGGTAGAACGTTTTGAAATTATATTCATATCAATGGAGCGTTCTACTGCTGCTCTGAGGAGCCGTATAATAAAGATGTTTATTATTAAATTCATTGTTTCCGGTTTGTCATCACTCGTGTCACCACATCTGCACCAATAAACATCTTAAGTGCAACAGTAAAATAATAATAACATTTTTAATAATAGCAATAAATTGATTTTATGTAGTGATTTCTGGACACTCAAAGACGCTTCACATGTCATTATTCATTCGCTACGAACACAGCATCTGCCTCTTTGGGCTGAGAGCTGATTGGTTGAGTGAGGGTGGACAATACGGGACTAGAACCAAGACCAGTTTAGCCTGGTCTTATCCATCCGTAAACTCTGGTCAATTAAAATGTCTCTACATGTATGTCTGGGTCTGATCTTAGCAGCTGCAGTTACCTCGGTTGTATCCCCTTCAACCATTCAGTGAGCCGGGGATACGGGTGTGGTAGGTGGGTGTCTGTGGCGTCAAGAGTTTGAGCCGAATTTGCTGGTTGAAGTTTGGCAAAGCCGACAAATGCGATACTAAAGTAGTCTGTTTTGGTTCGGCTCCAAATAATCAAAAAATTTAAACTGGAGCAGGAGGAGGCTGGATTTTCATCTTACAACATTTCATGTTGAATAAAAATGTTGGAACGTAGAGACTGTCTGCTTCCTTGACGTGGATGAGGAGCTGATTCCACTGTGTCGGAGGTTGGCCGCTAAATGCTCCGCCTCCGACTACTCTTTAGGACCCAGCACAAGTCTGTGTCATAAAACTCGATAGAAACACAGACACCTCGAATCCTGGAGGAGATTGGTGAAGTGAAGTGACCACTGAAAAGTTTGGCCACCCCATGACAGCAGAGATCTGGATGTGTCGCCGTCCGCCTCCATGGAAACAGAAAAGTTGGCGGTTTTTTCACAGTCTTTATTGCAATTCTTTATTGACAAATTGCAAAATACAAACCAACACAAATCCATATTTACATGAAATTCATACAGATACGGTATACATGGAAGTAGAAAGGAGATGGAGGGGGGCTCTGGTCAGATTTAATGTGTGTATTTGTGTGTGCGTAGGTGTGTGTAGGTCACTGTTATTGCTGGATATTATCACACAAGTGTACACTTAGTTATAGTTGTTTGTAACAGTGTGAGGACAGTTTTTTTGTTGTTGGTGTGTGATGGTGTGGTTGTGATACATGTGAAAATGTGTTTTGGAAAAAAGCTTTTTGTTTTTTTGTCTCTGTTCAGTCCCATTTGTGTGGACCAGGAGTTCCTCAAATCCTGAACGTTTTGATCAAAACACATGCTGAACATTAGGGTGATATCACATGAGGAGCCTGCGTAGAGCCGCTTCTCCTCCTCGTGGAGAGGTTTAGGTCAAGGTTCACTGTAGCGACTACTGCTCCAGACAGAGGCCCCAGAGTGACCCATGTCCAGCTGAGGTCCTCCAGGCGTGTCCAACCAGGAGAAGGTCTCAGGAAAGACCCAAGCCCTCGGAGACCCGGGCCCCTCAGCTGGCTTGGGAGCATCTCATGATCAGACTGCGGCCTAAAACTGAACGAAGTGAGTACCCTGCAAAAAATGATAAAATATGAGTTCATGATTGCTTGAATCAAGTGGTTTTTATCTTAATCTGAGTATGTTCTGACTGTCTTAAAACAAGATTTTTGTCAATGGGACAAAGCTATTTCGTCTTATTGAAAGAACTGTTGCTTTATTTTCTCATTCCAAGTGAGACATTTAAGATCATTTTGCTTGGTCCCAATCAGAATGTGCTCAAATTAAGATACTGTACATTTTGCCGAATTAGAGCCATTTTTTACTACTCTGATCCTGGGTCTGTTTCCATGTGTTGTGTCGAACTGAAGACCTGTCGCAGTCTGCTGTAGATAAAGAAAGAGTGTGAAGATCCTCAGATAAAATCAGAATCAAAATATAACATTTCTAAGATGAAGACACATGTTGTGATTGACCTCAGCTTTAAGGGCCACAGATGATGCATAATAATTATTTTTATAACATGATTTACAACTTTTTCCCCTCTCTCCTGGCCCCCACTCGTCCCCCGCCTCACCCCCCTCCCTTCTCACAAACACACAGTAAAAACAGAGCCAGCTTGTGGGCCAGTGGGTCCGTTACCCAGAGTCCTTTGGGGCTGGATGGTTGTCACTAGGTTCCGGTCGGCGTGGCAACAAAGCTTATTAATCTGCTGATGGAGGGCCAGCTGCAGAGGTGGTGGAGGGAGAGGGAGGTGGTGAGGAAGGGGGAGGTCGGGGGGGGTGGCAGTTCTCACACATTCCACCTTCCATCAGCGCAGCGAGAAAACGTCATGCTCCAAACACATAACGTTATTTATTAAATGAGAGGTGTGATGTCACATTACAGGTGAAAATCAGAAATTAGAATATTGTTCAAAAGTCTATTTACTATCATTCATCCTAAACTGCACCATTCAAAACTATAGAACTGATCTAGAAACTTCATCCATCTATTTTCTTCCGCTTTATCCATTGCCAGGCCCTGGTGGGTCACGCCTAGAATACCTCCACAGGGAGACGTCCAGGAGGCATCCCAAATACCCCAGCCACTTCAACTGGCTTCTGTCCATGTGGAGGAGCAGCGGTTCTACTCCGAGCTCCTCTCGAGTGACTGAGCTCTTCGCCCTATCTCCATCTCACCCTATACATATTTTCCACTTTGGAGTGAATGCACTTTCTAAACATGAAAGGACAAAATCAAAATTCTCAAGATCATGCTTAAGGGTCAAACTACACTACTCAGCTCTATACTCTGTTTCTCTCTATTTTCCTTTTATGGGCATTTGTTCCGACTGTGTTAGCTTCACGCTGTAACAGGGGCTGACGTGTTACTAAGACGGTTGCTAAGGCAAGCTGGAGTGTCCCCCTGAATGAAAGTATCTGATTGGTCAATCCTTTTATGGCTGGATTTACAAAGACACTATCATAATATAAACACCAGGATTACAGAGAGCGATAAACCATGGATTTTAACAGCCCAAAATGGTGAGTGTGACACAAACGGTTACTGAGCTAGAGGAGTTTACTTTTACTCGGAAGTCAATAGGAGAGGAGAGAGGAGCCAAACTTCACCATGAGCACTTCCCTTTAGGCTTCATTGAGCTAGTGGGTTTGCATTGTCCGTCTATACACAGTCTAGTGGTTTGTTTTGGGTAGATTGATAGGATACGAGACCAGAGAAAGACCAGAGAGAGAGAGAGAGAAAGACCAGAGAGAATCACATCATACTTAACTACTAAAGTTTCTCTTCCAAGTGGAGACATAAACATACACAACAAATTAACAACTTTACAAAGAAAAAGCAGCGCCTACAACAGCCCAGACTCTGACGGTTGGAGCGTCTCTCACCCAAACACAGCTCCACAGCTCGTTACACTCTTGCCTGTTGGTGAGTGACGTGTGTGTGTCTAGTATTAAAACCTTTTTCCCCTGAGCCACATGTGAGCAGCAGCCATTTAAATAGACTTAAAACTACAACATAGTTTAGATACATTGCCAATTAGGTTAATTACAATTAGGTTCGAATAAATTAAAGGTTAGGGTTTTCCTTTGAGCAATAACTAAATACAATTGCTGAACAAATTAGGCAAGACACAATCCGTGTAGGTTTAGATTCAGCTGTAAGAATAGACTCCTCCCTTCCCAGTCTCTGCTTCATGTCACTGCTGGGTTCTCTGCAACACAACCCTCCTCCTCCCCATTCTTGTCCCCAGCTCCGAGACATTGTCCGGGCTTATTCATTTCCAAGGGCTTTTTAAAGGAAACAGCAGGACATGAACAGCCCAGACTCTGACGGTGGGAGCTTCACTCACCCAAACACAGCTCCACGGCTCGTTACGCTGTCAGTACACAGAGTCCCTGTGTGTCGTGTTAAAACCTGCTTCCCCTGAGCTTCATGCGAGCAAACGTTATTACAATATAGTTACAATCTTCACTTGTCCTTATTCACGTGGGTCCAGTTTTTTACCCGGAATTTCTCTGCAGCAACAATTCCAACATATTTTTCTCCCCAAACGTCAACAAACATATTCCCTCTGTCAGTTTCTGTCATGAGTTTTTCCTTTTCACAACTTTTGCCTGCACTTGTTGACAGGACCACCTCTCCGGCGGTGCAGCTGCAGTGCCCCCTAGTGCCTCAGGGAGAAACAGTCTGGGATCCAGCCTCTCAGTGGGAAAGGAAAATCCAACATGTTATCACTACAATTAAACAAGGTTTTCAGCCCGATTCCAATGAGGTTTTACTCTAACGTTGAGGATTGTAAGTTCTTCTTTGTCCTATTTGTGTGGTTCTCTATGAAACATTAGATTAGATACATTTAATATAGACCAATTTCTACTGACGACCAACCCACACACACCATACTACCTACATCACAACAGCAGTTGTCTAAGAGGACCTTACAAAGTGTCATGGTGTGGCCCTTTGATTATTTGACCAGGTTTTATTTTGGTATATATTTGTAGTTTTATTTTGCTTCCAGTCTGTTGATTGTTTGCCCTAATGTGATTCACCCATGTGTCCCTGTGTGTACTTACACCCGGTGCTTCTCCCCTCTTGTCCATATATTGTCTATTCTAGGTTTGTTTCTGGCTTGGTTTCAGTTCTTATTAAATTATACTTTATTTTTACAGTCCTGCGTTTTGGGTTCCTTTTTTCATTTAACCTTGTGACACAAAGTTGTCACCAACAACAGATCAGCAAAACCGAAACAGTTCAAACACAGGAAATACAATCATAGCAAACACAAAGGAGCCATTGGTCCATAAGGAACGGGAAGACCACTGTCCAGAAATGTAAACAAATGTCCAGGATCATCACTGTCCTTAGACCCTGCTGCATCAGAGAGAAATCACTCAGACACTCAGAGGGGAAAAGGGAGAAAGTTCAGTGAGACCCACATTGAGACCCAGGGATGTGTTCTCACAGGCCGAGATATATAATAACAAAGACAATTTTACATTTACGAAGCATTTACTGCTCTGTGTGTTGCGTGCTCTCACTACTGTCCTGTCAGTGCGCCGCAACACTGACAATTCCCCACTCAAAGTAAGTAAGTAAGTAAGTAAATAGTTTATGTAGTAATTGGATGGAGGGCTGTTTCTGATTGTAACACGGTTAAACGAAATAAAACACTATATTCTGAATAATAAGTCTGATTATAAAGACATTGTTGCCTAAAAGCAGCACTTGTTGATGCAGCTTGTGAGACTTGTCCTCGCAGACACGGGGACAAAGCGTGTGTCCTCCAGGTGAATCAACTGCCTCAAAGCTCAGATGTCATTGTACCTTTGTCCTGACATTAAGAGCAGCAGCTACACCGTACCTGTGCATTAGAATAGTTTTATTGGAGAAGGATACTGTTGAAAGTTTGGCTCTGACTGTTGCGGTCGCAGCTCTGTCTTTCATCTCAGACCACATTAAACACAAGTTTTTCAGTTCTTGGTTCTGTGGCCGCGCTCTCTCCTGATTGGCGGATGTGGAGTCTCCCCTCGAGGCGAAGAACCCACAAGAGAAACCTGGTAAAAGCACTCAGAGGCAGGCGCCGTGCCCAGAGCAGCAGCTGACGGCACATCACACAATATCACACAACCAGCCACACAGAAGACAGGTGGAAAGTGCTTTGCCCAAGGACACAACAACCCCATGTGCCAGACTCAAACTTCTGCTATTTTAAACAAAATGTACTGTTTATAAACTCCCAGTAACTCCACAAAGATGAAGCATTTTTCACCTGGAGATAGAGAGTATATCGTTCCACAGTTGTTATTAAAGCAGATCTGTAGGTGTTTTTCCAAAATGAAGCTGGTTATAAGTGATTTTGTTTGAATTATGATTATAATCTACATTTTATATGATTATTAAGTAATAAGTAATGTAATCTTTTTTTATATAGTCACAAAGCGCTTTACAATTGTTGTGAGCATTTGTCTCTCACTCCACACAGAGATGGGAGCGAGGTCACCTGAGGGCACATGCCAGACCTTATGCTTTATTTTTGTGTTAGGCCGTGCCGCCCTCACCGATTAACATATTATAGATATACAAAGGACAGGGTACCTCAGTTTCAAATCAAAAACATCTTTGAACTAGTTCCTACCTTTAAAACAGTTTGCTTCTATCCTGGTCTTTGTCCTGATATCATATCTTTAGTTCAGCTTTTTCAGACAGAAAATTTAAAAATAGGGGACCACTCTCACTCAGCCAATCAGCTCTCAGCTCAAAGACTCAAATAGTAACTCACAAGGCTCAGTGCTGGATCTACAGCCTCAGTCCTGATTCCTCTCTGATGCAGGTGGGTCTAAGACGGTGGTCATCCTGCTCTCGATGGCTCCTATGTGTTTGTTGGGACTGAATTCAATTGATCTACATACATTTTGTATGGCCTTAGATCACAAAAGTTATTATAAAGCTGTTGATTCGCAAACACAGATCAGAGAATGAAACAGTTCAAACACAGGAAATGCAATGCTAAAAAAAAACATAACGACAGAGCCATTGATCCATAAATGTTGTTGAATTTTGAGAGTCCTGGATCAATATCACTGTCCTTAGACCCTCCTGCATCAGAGAGGAACAACTCTGAACAACTAAAAACCCAGTGACAGAAAAAATTAAAAATCTCAGGAAGGCTTCCCAGGATGGACTGTAGATCCAGGATTGAGGCTGAAGATCCATAACTGAAGTTGCAGAATGAGGAACAGGTGATGCAGGACTGAGGCAGCTCCCAGGCAGGGAGGCGGTCCAGCCCACGCGTCCAGGCCGGGGTAGACAGTCCACAACTGCAGATAGAAGAGGCCGGGTTCAGGGGTCCCATCATCACGCCATGAAACAGTCAAATGGACAGCGAGTAGATCGTTTGAGAGCGATACAAACATCTATCGCTCTAAAACTGTAAGTTATGGCCTCGCTTCAGGACAACTTTACAGAGCACAGACAAGACCAGGTTCCCGTCCCGAGCTGGGAGACTATACCTCACTGCCCCGGTCCAAACCCCGTCACATCAGACCACAGCATCTCCAGAGGTTCTTGTGCAGAGAGAGATCCCCGAATCAAAGCGCGACCCGAAATCACTTGACATTTGGTCCGTGTTAAATGATCCGCAACGGAGCAGAGGCGGTCGGTGAGAGCCTGCTGTCTGCATGTGTGTGTCCACCTCTTCCTAATGAAGCCAAAATACTCCTAAACGGCTTAGCGGCAAGTTCAGGTTTCTGCGCTGTAAGGCTATCCGCAGGAGTGTAGTGATGCAGGGAGGATGAGGCCCGTACTGTATACGGCGGGGTGAGGGGGGGTACTCCTCATATTAAAGGATCATTATGACTAAAACAAGAAGTCTCTGTTCTCTGCAGGATTACCACCGTTTATGAGGCCGTGCGGAGAAGAGGTGTGGGCAACTAGTGACCCGAGAAATGAAAAGATCGAGTTCAAGATAATTCAACCATTTTAAAAGAACAGCAGGGATACAGATCTATGTGTGGTGTGTCCCAGCAGGAGGCCAGTCCCTGTGCTCCTCAGAGTCCCAGCAGGAGGCCAGTCCCTGTGCTCCTCAGAGTCCCAGCAGGAGGCCAGTCCCTGTGCTCCTCAGAGTCCCAGCAGGAGGCCGGTCCCTGTGCTCCTCAGAGTCCCAGCAGGAGGTCAGTCCCTGTGCTCCTCAGAGTCCGAGCAGGAGGCCAGTCCCTGTGCTGCTCAGAGGGTCTGTGAGAGTCTTCAGATGAGACCTGAGACCAATACTTTCCTAAATGATTTCCTCGTGATTTTCACTAGCTGGAAGCCAAATTCAGGATTACAAGGCTCCGGATTGGTCAATTATTCTGAGTCAAATTTTGAAAAAACTGTAAAAAATTAAAAACATTGTGTGAGATGAAATAATACCAATACCCCTGAGCCCCAGAACGGTGAATGTGATGTAAACAGTTAAAAAGGTTCAGCTTAACAACCAATAAAGACTGTTGTATCTGCTCTGTTTGAGTAATGAGTCCATATCAAACACGGGTTTCACAATCTAAGTTGAAATACATGAATGTGCTTTTGGATGTCTTAAACCTGTACTTTATAGTAAACATCTTTCAGCAGGTACAATCTCTATATATTTTCTCTCTAATCTTTTCTATTTTCAAACATAGCTGTGCTCTGTTAGAATCATAGAGTGTCTCTGTGCAGATGTGGAGCAGGGAGCACGTTGCTGGACACGCACACTGACCTGAAATTGAATAGAAGACTAATAGACGTATTACATTTACCAAAATTAAATTCATTTTTTACGTCAAAAAGATAATTTATGGAGCCAATTATATAGCACTATGCAGAAAGTGAGAGCGTACAATACTCTTTTAGGTTTGACATTATTCCATCAGCAAATGACTGCAAATCAACTTGTCAGAACAATAACACGGAGCCCAAAACTTTCGCTCCACAGCAGACCACTTAGCTCCGACTGCCTCCCAGTTTAAAGAGACCAATCCAACCCACAGCATCAGCGCCTCCACCCCCCCATCAGACCCCCCCCCGACCGAACCCTCTGAGGCAAAACACACTGAGACCAGACCTGCAGGTCCCTGCAGAAAATTACCGCATTTAGCTGTCAGCGCCCGGCTCACCTTACGATCAACCTGCCCTGCCTCCCCGACCTCCTCTGCTTTCTCTGCCTCGCCTTCTCCCCTACCTCCCCTTCTCCTCTCCCTCCCCTACCTCCTCCTCTGCCCCCCTACCTCCTCCTCTGCCCCCCTACCTCCCCTACCTCCTCTGCCTCATCTACCTCCCCTACCTCCTCTGCCCCCCTACCTCCCCTACCTCCTCTGCCTCCTCTACCTCCTCTGCCCCCCTACCTCCCCTACCTCCTCTGCCTCAGCTACCTCCTCTGCCCCCTCTACCTCCCCTACCTCCTCTGCCTCAGCTACCTCCTCTGCCCCCTCTACCTCCCCTACCTCCTCTGCCTCAGCTACCTCCTCTGCCCCCTCTACCTCCCCTACCTCCCCTACCTCCCCTACCACCTCTGCCTCATCTACCACCTCTGCCTCATCTACCTCCTCTGCCTCCTCTACCTCCTCTGCCCCCCCCTACCTCCCCTACCTCCTCTGCCTCAGCTACCTCCTCTGCCCCTCTACCTCCCCTTCTCCTCTGCCCCCCTACCTCCCCTACCTCCTCTGCCTCCTCTACCTCCTCTGCCCCCCTACCTCCCCTACCTCCTCTGCCTCAGCTATCTCCTCTGCCCCTCTACCTCCCCTACCTCCCCTACCACCTCTGCCTCATCTACCTCCTCTGCCTCCTCTACCTCCTCTGCCCCCCTACCTCCCCTACCTCCTCTGCCTCAGCTACCTCCTCTGCCCCCTCTACCTCCCCTACCTCCTCTGCCTCAGCTACCTCCTCTGCCCCCCTACCTCCCCTACCTCCTCTGCCTCAGCTACCTCCTCTGCCCCCCTACCTCCCCTACCTCCTCTGCCTCAGCTACCTCCTCTGCCCCTCTACCTCCCCTACCTCCTCTGCCTCAGCTACCTCCTCTGCCCCTCTACCTCCCCTACCTCCTCTGCCTCAGCTACCTCCTCTGCCCCTCTACCTCCCCTACCTCCTCTGCCTCAGCTACCTCCTCTGCCCCCCTACCTCCTCTGCCTCAGCTACCTCCCCTACCTCCTCTGCCTCAGCTACCTCCTCTGCCCCCCTACCTCCTCTGCCTCAGCTACCTCCTCTACCTCCTCTGCCTCCCCTTCTCCCCTTCTCCTCTACCTCCTCTGCCTACAGTAAAAGACCACAGTTAAAATACTTCTTCTCAGACGGGATCTTTGCGCACCAGAGCAACCTGTTTGTTTATTCAGTTGTTTCAGTTTTCTCAGTTACAGTATTTTTCAGTAAGGAAATGCTTTATATTGTCAATGTCCGGTCACACATTGAAAGACATACGTGTCACATTGAGAGACATTATTAGAGTCAAAACAACAGGTGCAGAAGTCGGCACACCGGATCTAGATGTTATGTCGGCATTTGTCCACAAAGGTTTTGGTCTATTGTGGTTTTTGGTCTCCACTGTTCATGGAATTTACACGAAACAAAACTAAGTACATACATTGACTAAAGTGAAGTCCTGCCTCCCCGACGGATCTCCCTCCCCGGCCTCCCCTTCTCTCCGTCTCCCCTCCCTCCCCATTTCCCCTCGCTCTCCTGCCTCCCCTCGCTCCCCTCGCTCCCCCCTCCAGAGAGGCTGATCTCTGGGACAGGTAAGCTGAGATGTCCCCCGCTTCAGGATCAAGCCGGCAGAGGTGTAAATGGACTCGAGTGGCTCGGCTGGTTGGCTGCTTGCTTTTAGCGCTCTATAGACGGGGGTTAGTATGCGCTCTCTGCCTTTGTGCCTTCGAGCCAGACGGCGGAGGCGAGATGAGGAGATGGGGAGATGTGTGAGGAGGTTTTGTACGGTTTAACTTGATAACAAACAAAGGGAAAGTAATCCGGATCTGTAGAGTTGCAGGTCATCGGTGAGAAGGCCCAGACAATCCAGGGAACAAACTGGGGACAAGGCACAGAGATCCAAATGGTGATTAGGAGATTACAGTGTACTATGTATCCTCAGTACTATGTATACTATATGTACTATATCTAATATGTGAACTACTCTAAATTATGTGAATTACTTTTAAAAAATGCATGATTTTTATATGGGACTTTTCTGGACTTTCAAACGCACTTCACATCATCATTTTTTCACTGCAGACACAGTGGTAATGAACTAGTATTGTAGCCACAGCTGCCCTGGGGCACACTGACAGAAGCGAGGCAACCAGTCTGTGCCATCAGCCCCTCCCACCACCACCAACCATTCACACACACACACACCTGAAGACCTGTCGGATAGACCAAGGGAAGACATCTTGGAGAGACCAGGACAGACATCTTGAAGAGACCTGGGGCAGACCTCTTAGAAACCTTGTTTATATAAGTCAGAAGCACGTGTTGTCTTCTTGCATCATGTTGTGTTACTTTATGTACTGTATCTGCTCAGTGTTGTGTCTCCGGAACTCGTACACAATTTAACGATCTGTCATAAGCTGTCATTATGTTTCATCCACAGTTTATTGGCTTTAAAAACCAGTTCTGGAGGTGTCAACGCGTGAACTTGAGTCTGGCGTGTCTGCCCCCCCTCAGGGACTTAATGGGGCAACAGTTATTCTCATGAATGTAATAATGTGGCCCTCATTTACACTAACAAGTATGCTTTCACCACAAGCTATGTGTCTGTTAGAAATAAAACTTGAAGGGTTCAGGAAACCTGATTAAGGGAAAAGAACAACACTATATTCTGGAGGTGATCTGGATCAAAGTCTGGATCCAGGACTTCTTTAAAGGAATGGAACTGAGCAGAGGTGAACTATTTTACATTAATTCAGGGCCATGAGTCATGACCTGCTCTATGTGTTTCATTGTAAAATAATTCAGCACCAGAAATATGCAAATAAATACAACAAATATTCAGCACTCCCATCGAGTGGAAGATGTTGAAAATCTCTCTGGTCTTTCTCTGGTCTCGCTCTCTCTCTGGTCTCTATCAAGTCTCTCTCTGGTCTGTCTCTTAATTCTTTCTCTGCTCTCTCTCTGGTCTCTCTCTAGTCTCTCTCTGATTTGTCTTTCTGGTCTCTCTTTGGTCTCTTTCTGATCTCTCTCTGTTCTCTTTCTGGTCTTTGTCTACTCTCTCTCTGTTCTCTCTCTGTTTTTTTCGTGTCTCTCTTTTTCCTCTCTCTGGTCTCTATTGGCTTTTGCTCTTGTCTCTCTCTGGTCTCCTTGTGCTCCTTGTATCTGGTCTCTGTATCTGGTCCTTGTATCTAGTCTCTTTCAGGTCTCTCTCTCTGGCCTGCCTCCATTCTCTCTGGTCTCCCTGTGTTCTCTCTCTGGCCTCTCTCTGGTCTATCTGGACTCTTTCTGGTATCTCTCTGGTCTCTTTAGTCTCTCTCTAGTCTCAATCTGGCCTGGAAGAATGTATGGATCTGCAGTATGTTGAATTCCTATACTTTGAACCAATCATGTTTTGAATGTAATCGTGCTCCACTAACTCACAGCTGTACAATGTCAGCTGACGACAACTTATGCAAACATCTATCTATCTATTTTTACATTATCTTTTAAAACTCGTTATTCCAACAATCCCTCGGCCGCCGCAGCCTTGGACTCCTGTGCGTTGTACTGTACAGAGTATTAAAAGCACATTTCCCTCTCGCTCTCGGCTTGTTGTCGGTGCACGTGTCCGATAAACCATTTACTCGCCAAGGACACTCTTCCTCCCTGCGTCGTCCTCATCCTCGCGTCCATCCGCCGAAAATTACACACTCCACTCACAATACTGCGGTCGCCCACATCTGCTCCTCTCCGCTGCCTCAGTGAACATGCCTGTCTCTCAAAACTCATTTTTCAGACCCAAAAATTGACAATAAAGCGAAATACGTTGACAATAAATGGAGAAAGCTTGTTCGGTTTCTCTTTCTTTTGTTCCCCTATATGTCCAAGGCCAAGTCTGGTCTCTGGAGCCAAGCCGCTATATCTGAAGTAGGAAGTTATTAGTTATAATTTAAGCGCTTGAAATCTATAACGATCTAAAAAAAATCCAAGATGGACTGATTATAATTCTGTCCTAAATGTCATTGGTCACACTGTAACGTTGTTGACGCAAAACAGGGTCAAACACATTTTTGTCGGAGGCCAAATCTAAAACCATTGTGGCTGAAGTGGTTTTCTCTTAATATTATAACTTCATTTTACATGTTTTTGTATTTTGACAAATCATTTTTGAAATGCATTTGGATATCAGTTTCTGGTAGGTTTCGGTTACGCAACAATTGTGTCAAATATCAAGAAGAAATGTAATTGAAGACTGACAGTTAACTATAGAAAATATACTTTATATTTGGCCTAACTTACTTCATTTAACTTCTAAATAGTTCAAATAAAATTGGTTGAACTATGGTTGTTTTCCAGAGACAAAAAGCTTTAAAATGAAGTCAAACATGCCATAGTATCCCATTACCATCATTGCTACAATTTACTGCATACTTTTATTCAGGGATAACAAAAAATGGTCCTGTGGCGGCAGGCCGGATTTGGCCCACGGGCCTGACTTTGACATGCCTGGTATAAGGACAGTGGTGATGATCCAGGACACTTGTCATTCAATGACATTTATGGACTTTATGTATGTGCTAATACCCTGAATTAGGGTCTAAAAGGATCTAAATAACCCAGGGATGATCAAGTTTGGTAAAATCATAACATTTAACTCTGAAAAAAAGATGTAGGGTTCTTTTTAATCGCATTGTGGCGGGTCAATTTGACTCGAGGATAGTACAAAGATAGTCATTGGTCATCTGCTCCTTATGGACAATGGCAGAGCGTGTTTGCATTTCCTGTGTTTGAACAGTTTGATTCTCTGATCTGTGTTGGTGAATCGACTACTGTTGTGGTTTAGAGCTATACAAATACAAAATATTTAATGTATTTGAAAATATAGAGACATTATGGGAATCCTGGAGAGAGAGTTTCTTTACTGCGCGGGTTAGCAAGGTCTTGGGTTCAATTCCACCTCCAGAGAAAGCCTTTCTGAGTGGAGTTTGCATGTTCTCTCCATGTCTGTGTGTGTTTGGCTTCTGTCATCACTTTGAGTGGAGTGAATAGAAAATGATCAGTGCTCAAAAAACATTGTGTGACCTTGAAATGAGCTACACAAACTAACTTTTGTTTTATTTCCCATTTTTTAGTTTCTTTGCCTGAAGCACTCCTTTGTCCTGACTTCTGTGGCCTCTTAAACAAACCAAACAAAGGAAAAATGAAGTATAAACTGTTTTTGTATTTCTTTCCAAATCTCATTCTTATAGTCGATATAAAATCAGGAGGATTGACCAAGTGTGACATCACATATGTTAGCTTTAATGCAGAAGAGGCGGATTAGAGCTAACTGTAACAGGCTGTTTGAGTGGGAAAGTGGAGTCAAATGGGACTTGTTGTCCAATCGTCATTTTATTTGTATAGCGCAATTCAGTGTCCAAGGTCACACAAAGCCTTTCATTATGTTTTTGGTTTTCAGATATTTGTCCATTCTCTCCACAAGGGGATGACAGAAGCGGCTCTCTCATTACATTCAGACCTGTTGTACATGTTTTTAGTGGTAGGAGAAACCGGAGCACCCGGAGGAACCCTACACAGACACAGGAGAACATGCAAACTCCACACAGATTGGTCAAACCTTATATGGCTCATATCTGGATTTACAAAGACGATATCACAATACAAAGCTCTAAACCATGGATTTAAGCCCAAAATGGTGAATGTGACGGACTTCAGGACAGAGACCTGAGACCAGGACTGGGGCAGCAGTGTTTTGAATATACAGATTCAGATTCTGTGTATTTGCCATTTGCTGTAAAAACCACATTGGAATACATGTGCAAAACCCCCCATCCAGAGAAGTGCATCAATAAAATACAGTAAACGATTGAACAAAAACAGCTTCAATACAAGTGAAGATCATTAAAGTGCTTTGTTCAGACTGATAACAGCTGTTAGCATGTTAGCATGTTAGTATGTTAGCATGTTAGCATGGCTTGCATCTCAGCGAATGATATCTTCTGCCAACTCACAGTCCTCTTTCAGAGCGGAGAACTTCTCTCTGGTCTCTCTCTGGTCTCTCTCTGGTCTCTCTCTGGTCTCTCTCTGGACTCTCTCTGGACTCTCTCTGGTCTCTCTCTGGTCTCTCTCTGGTCTCTCTCTGGTCTCTCTCTGGTCTCTCTCTGGTCTCTCTCTGGACTCTCTCTGGTCTCTCTCTGGATTCTCTCTGGTCTCTGGTCTCTCTCTGGTCTCCCTCTGGTCTCTCTCTGGTCTCTCCCTGGTCTCTCTCTGGTCTCTCTCTGGTCTCTCTCTGGTCTCTCCCTGGTCTCTCTCTGGTCTCTCTCTGGACTCTCTCTGGTCTCTCTCTGGATTCTCTCTGGTCTCTCTCTGGACTCTCTCTGGTCTCTGGTCTCTCTCTGGTCTCCCTCTGGTCTCTCTCTGGTCTCTCTCTGGTCTCTCTCTGGTCTCTCCCTGGTCTCTCTCTGGTCTCTCTCTGGATTCTCTCTGGTCTCTCTCTGGACTCTCTCTGGTCTCTGGTCTCTCTCTGGTCTCCCTCTGGTCTCTCCCTGGTCTCTCTCTGGACTCTCTCTGGTCTCCCTCTGGTCTCTCTCTTGTCTCTCTCTGGTCTCTCTCTGGTCTCTCTCTGGTCTCTCTCTGGTCTCTCTCTGGTCTCCCTCTGGTCTCTCTCTGGTCTCTCTCTGGTCTCTCTCTGGTCTCTCTCTGGTCTCTCTCTGGTCTCTCTCTGGTCTCTCTCTGGACTCTCTCTGGTCTCTCTCTGGTCTTTTAATGGTGATGCGATAAAAGTGAAGCAAGATCTTGGAGCTTAGCTTTCTTATCAACGCGATTAGTGTTTTGTCACCATTTCCGGTGATTAGACAGAATTAATAATGTTATAAATGCAGCTGGAGGTAGTTCTCCTTACTTCACTGAACACAGCAGTTTGGAGAACCCAGGGAGCAGTTGATCCAGAGGTGTCAAACTCATTGTGGTCAGAGCTGAATAATACAAATTGGAACTGGTCGGGGGCCGAAAGAATAGAAGGGATTTCCTTTTCTTATAATTCTTTTTTTTTTTGTCATTATAAAGGTATTTTGACATTTCTTTTAATTAACATTAGTTTCACTATTATTTTCTGGTGTGATTTTTCTGAAATCATAATGTGTGTTGGGTTAAAAGTTTAGAATATGGTATATAAATAAGTTTATAAAAATAATTACAAATGTAGGTCTTGTGGATCGCATTTGGCCCGTGAGCCTGGTCTGACATGCCTGCAGTAGACTGACCTCCTGGAGACAGACGCAGAAGAATATATGTAGCTCTAAACAGTGTTCTGCGGTAAAAGCCACTGAAACATAAATCTTGGTGAAATGCACGAAAAGAAGAGTAATCTACAACGAACGCTGTAAGTTTGCACAATTGTCCTCCTCTTGTTTTTTTCCCTTTCCCCATTCATTCAAGGCTCTAGATTGGTCTCTGGAGCGAGGCCATTATCTGAAGTAGGAAGTTAATTAAAGCGCTTGAAATCTATGGGGGAATTTTCCGATGGACTGACGGACATGACACCACTTCACAAGAGGAGATTAGTGCTAGGACAAAAAAAACGCAAAAAAAAAAAAAATACTAAAGTAACCCCCTCCTCCAGGATTATCCCGCTCCCCGCTCTATCTGCGTCCGTCTATTCGTCCTCATCCCGTGTCCCAGATGGAATACAAAAACGTTAGCTCCGTCTTCAAAGCCAGCCCCCTCCCCCTCCCCCCACACTTTGGTAATTCCCTTCCAATCATTACCAACTTTTGCGAAACTTCATTTTGAGCAATTACACACGCAATCAATTATTAAATGCGTTGTCATTACGTTCCCTTGACGCGTCGGGATAAAGCGGTGCTAATGGAGGATTGGGGGGTGTTAGCGGAGGCCCAGGGGGGAGGCGAGGATGGGGGAGGCCAAAGGGGGAGACAAAAGACAGACATACGACGATCGACCGAAACAAAAGATGGAAGATGAGGGAGAGATTTTACGCCGGCTGGATTTATGGGTTGGAGTGAGCGAGTTCTGGGTCAGGATGAGAAGCTAGCATTGTACAAAGCTAGCATTGTAAGAGTTAGCGTGTTCTTTGTGTTGGTCAGTTCTCTAAGAATCTCCTCAATTTAATTAACAGTTTGGTTGAAACAATGGCCAGTGAAATCATATTGCCGCAGGAACATTTCTGAGTGCGATTCGTCTTTGTCCGAGATTCAGATTATTAGAATCCGAGGAGTGTAATATCGTGGACTTTGCTGCTGCTTGTAAGTTGTTAATCCACAGATTTTGAGCTCAAAACACAGAAGCAAAATGTGGACTTGGCTCAAGAAGAAGAAATGTGTCACTACATAATTTTCTCGTTTTAAATTGGATCAAATCAGCTCCACTCTATCCTGCTCTGCTCTGCTCTTGCCTTTTCGGTAACGCTTTATATTAAGGTGTGCTTGTTAAGTATTAATAAGGTATTAATAGACATTAGCATCATGCTTATAGATTGCTTATATGTACTTATAAACATATTAATAAGCTGCTCATTTCACTATTCTCTAAATGATGTTGTTCTAGTTATATGCTTTTAAGCATTTAATAAGTAATTAGTAAGATACTTATTAAAGGAGGAATATGTTTATAAATATATGAATAAGCTGCTTATTAAACTATTATCGATACCATGTTAATAGGCCACTAACAATATGTCTATAAAGATATTAATAAGCTGCTTATCAATAGGTAATAGTGGTAATAGGCCACTAAAATATGCGTTAATAAACTGCTTATTACACTATTTTGCAGTACCCTAATCTAAAGCGAGGAGCATTTTTGTTTATGCAGAAAAAAACACAACAATGATCTAAGATGTTTTTATTTATTCAAACAGCAACAATTACAGTCTAAATGAAAAAATATATCAAAATTAAGTTTGTGCCAAAAGTTTGTTAGTAACTTCAAGGAGCCATGATGAACCCACTCATGCTCCGACCTGCTCTGTTAATGAATTTGGCTTTGGCAAAACAGTGAATCAGCTGACTTCACGAGCCTGAGAGATTAGCAGAACTCGCCTATTTTTGGGCATCGTCTGGTCCTCCCGGTTCTGCGCAGTTGACGAGCTCCCATGATGCTTTGCGCCAAATACGCGTGCGTGGCTGTCATGCACGTGCACAGAGGGGCAGCTCTGACCAATCAGAGCTGCTGATCAGAGCGAGAGTTAGAGCGGGAGCCAGACGAGTAGAGTTTGTGGCCGTAAAATGTGGATTTATAGAAAACTGAAGGATTTAAGAAGAAAAAAAGTTCAGGATAACAAGGGACACTAAAATCCCAACAAAATCCGACCTTTATTAAAGCTGTAGGTTCTCTGTCAGCTGAGGTTGAGCTGTTTTAGTTTACATTGAGTTCTATGGAACAATTTCTGGATAGCCCACGTGAATTTAGTCTGCAGTACCACGAGAATCCCCCGAGCTACAAGCTAGTAATACCCTATCCAGTTATTATAATAGATCCATGTATACAACGCACCTGTGGCACAACCATGGAACTATAATAATAACTGGATAGTGTTTTCCTAGCTTATAGCTGTCCCACCCATGGGCACAGGGGGCGCTGTGGTACTGCAGACTAAATTCACGAGGGCTACCCAGAAAAAGTCCCATAGAACTCAATGTAAATTAAAACAGCTCGACCTCAGCTGACAGAGAACCTACAGCTTTCATAAATTTCGGATTTTAGTGTCCCTTGTCATCCTGAACTTTTTTTCTTCTTAAATCCTTCAGTTTTCTTTAAAGTGGTTCTCACCCCCGCTCCTCGGAGCTTAAGTCACTCACATTTCCTGTTCAAATCTTCCTCTAAATGGGCGTAGCCTGGAGGACTAAAGGGGGCGTGAACGAGACTGGGCCGTTTATATAGCTCTGGGCGGGGGGCTGCTGACGTCAGGTCTTGTTTCAGACGTCAGGTCTTGCTGCTGCGCCAGTGTTGGCGCCAGATTCAAAATTCAAATGTAGTAATACAGGTCGCCAGCAGATGGCGCCTCACAGACAGTCTTAGGCAGAAAGTTTAACTTTCAACTAATTTGCACCAAAGTGACAAAATTATGACCAGGATATGTAGACAACACTATTGGACACTCATTTATACCGTTTATAAGTAAAAGAAAGTGGATTTGAGGGTGAGTTGTCCTTTAAATCCACATTTTACTGCCACAAACTCTACTCGTCTGGCTCCCGCTCTAACTCTCGCTCTGATCAGCAGCTCTGATTGGTCAGAGCTGCCCCTCTGTGCACGTGCATGACAGCCACACACGCGTATTTGGCGCAAAGCATCATGGGAGCTCGTCAACTGCGCAGAACCGGGAGGACCAGACGATGCCCAAAAATAGGCGAGTTCCGCTAATCTCTCAGGCTCGTGAAGTCAGCTGATTCACTGTTTTGCCAAAGCCAAATTCAAGCAGGTCGGAGCATGAGTGGGTTCATCATGGCTCCTTGAAGTTACTAACAAACTTTTGGCACAAACTTAATTTTGATATATTTTTTCATTTAGACTGTAATTGTTGCTTTTTGAATAAATAAAAACATCTTAGATCATTGTTGTGTTTTTTTCTGCATTAACAAAAATGCTCCTCGCTTTAGATTAGGGTACTGCAAAATAGTGTAATAAGCAGTTTATTAACGCATATTTTTAGTGGCCTATTACCACTATTACCCATTGTGTCCCATTGACGCATTAATCCGCTTTTTCGCTATTTTCACGTTCCCAGATGTCTATTGTATCTAATATGTATGGGGATGACTTGAGACCATATTTTATCGAGCCAGCAGGTGGCAGCATTGCTCTCTGAATGGTTTGAAAACATGTAGGTGCACATGTTGTGCCTCTTTTTTCTCAACTTTCTGGTGATTTCTGGTGATTTCAGTAAAACTTCCCTCTACTCAACGGAGGATTACAGGGGAACGAAAAAAGCTATAAACAAAATTCTTTTTGCTGAGGAAAGTAGACAGTCGGATTTCAGATAGTCATAGTACACAATATTCTGTGGGTCTTGAAAAATCAGTAAAAATCATCATAAATGGCTGGCACTGTGGGAGTACCTTTTCTGAAATAGGCTGGCATTCAATGAGTTAATAAGCAGCGTATTAATATATTTATAGACATATTGTTAGTGGCCTATTAACATGGTATTGATAATAGTTTAATAGGCAGCTTATTCATATATTTATAAATATATAAATGTATCTTACTAATTAATTATGCTTAAAAGCATATAACTAGAACAACATCGTTTAGAGAATAGTGAAATGAGCAGCTTATTAATATGTTTATAAGTACATATAAGCAATCTATAAGCATGATGCTAATGTCTATTAATACCTTATTAATACTTAACAAGCACACCTTAATATAAAGCGTTACCGCCTTTTCTACACTACACTACTCTACTCTAAAGCCTAGCGTACATCGTACTGGCAACTGATTATATCTGTCGCATATGAGTTGCTGCCCCGCACACATCGACAATCTGACGAAAACGGGCAACTCCAGTCGCAGACCAGTCTCGGGAATAACAGCGCGTACATCGACAGCAACTGGCCTCAACTACAGTGTGTTTTCTGACATAAACTGTTGCGGGCTCGCAATACACACAATACACACACGTTGTCGGAGCGGCGCATGGAACGCACACATCACGTCATATCTCCGAAACTGAGGACAACTAGTTGCCTTAAAGTAGAACACGGGCAACTGTCTGAAACTGGAGACCGACTGTTTATTTCCAGTTGTAAGAGCGCGCACATCGACCGATTTCGGCAACTGATCATCTCCATCATCTCCTCTCAGTTGCCAAAAGCCGCCTTGCAACTAGTTGTCTCCAGTTTCTCTGTCAATGTACGCTAGGCTTAAACTACCTGGTTGTGTAGAGTAGAGTAGAGTAGAGTAGAGTAATTGTTGATTCCTCTGATGTCTAATGTGAAAACCAGGCTTCAGTTTTACTTTTAACCTGTTGTGAGGTTGAGTCACTTCTCACTTGAGTGCGCTAACGGTAAGAAGAGCTGTGTGTTTGGCTATCGCATTACCCCGCGTGTGTGTGTGTGTGTGTGTGTGTGTCTGTCTATGTATGTTTGTGTGCGTTTGTCTGTGTAGGTATATGTATTTGTGTATGTGTCTGCTTGTTTGTTTGTGTGTGTGTGTGTGTGTACGTATCTTTCTGTATGTGTGTGTGCGTGTGTGTGTGTGTCTTTCTGTATGTGTGTGTGTGTTTGTGTGTGCGTGTATGTCTTTCTGTATGTGTGTGTGTGTGTGTGTGCGTGTGTGTGTGTCTTTCTGTATGTGTGTGTGTGTGTGTGTGTCTTTCTGTATTGTGTGTGTGTGTGTGCGTGTGTGTGTGTCTTTCTGTATGTGTGTGTGTCTTTCTGTATGTGTGTGTCTTTCTGTATGTGTGTGTGCGTGTGTGTGTGTCTTTCTGTATGTGTGTGCGTGTGTGTGTGTGTCTTTCTGTATGTGTGTGTGTGCGTGTATGTCTTTCTGTATGTGTGTGTGTCTGTGCGTGTGTGTGTGTCTTTCTGTATGTGTGTGTGTGCGTGTATGTCTTTCTGTACGTGTGTGTGTGTGTGTGCGTGTGTGTGTGTCTTTCTGTATGTGTGTGTGTCTTTCTGTATGTGTGTGTGTGCGTGTATGTCTTTCTGTATGTGTGTGTGTCTGTGCGTGTGTGTGTGTCTTTCTGTATGTGTGTGTGTGTGTGTGTCTTTCTGTATGTGTGTGTGTCTTTCTGTATGTGTGTGTGTGCGTGTATGTCTTTCTGTATGTGTGTGTGTCTGTGCGTGTGTGTGTGTGTCTTTCTGTGTGTGTGTGTGTGTGTGTGTGTCTTTCTGTATGTGTGTGTGTCTTTCTGTATGTGTGTGTGTGTGCGTGTATGTCTTTCTGTATGTGTGTGTGTCTGTGCGTGTGTGTGTGTGTCTTTCTGTGTGTGTGTGTGTGTGTGTGTGTGTGTGTCTTTCTGTATGTGTGTGTGTCTTTCTGTTTGTGTGTGTGTGCGTACAAGACCACTAATCGCTCTCTTTAACCTTTAGGCCGAGGTTCAGCCACTAATGATCTTTCCACTGTCTCTGCTCCAACTGGAAATCCATCCGGACGAATGAAACGTAAGCCACCGACAAGCTCTGCACGCCACGGTCCAGGTCCGGGTCCAGGTCCGGGTCCAGGTCCGGGTCCGGGTCTGGGTCTGGGTCTGGGTCACAGGGAGCAGCTATATGACCCAGCAGGGAGAGTCTCTCTGCTCTCTCTCTGGTCTTTGTCAGTCCTGGGTCTACAGTATCCAGATCCAGGTGTGGGTCACAGGGAGCAGCTCTCATCGTGTAAACACGGCTCCGGACACAGCTCTGGTCCCAGGGGACTCTGTAGCAGAATATTTAATGTAGTAGAGGCTGACGGGTCGAATGGCTGTGACCTATCGACCCTACAACCTGTGTCTTTATTCAAATATTTATACATTTAAAACAATGTGCTCTGTCATTATCTGAGACAGGGCTTTCCTCCTCATCCACTGATTGTTCTTGATCTAGTATAACATGAAAGTTACCTTTACTCAACAGTAATTAGGATTCTATCGTCCATTCACAGCAGCTCGTCTCCCCGATAGAGGACTCTCTCTCTGGTGTCTTTCTGGTCTCTCACTCTGGTCTCTCACTCTGGTCTCTCACTCTGGTTTCTCTCTGGTTTCTCTCTGTGGTGTCTTTCTCTGGTCCCTCTTATATGGTATAATTGTTAACATAACAACACGGCCAATGTTTTGTTGTTTTTGTTATATATGTATGTATGTCAAATTTTCACCAAAAGCGATTTGTAAACATAGGAGGAAAGAGACAGGAGTGATGCACTGTAGAGGTGTGTGTGCGCTGCTATTGCCACAGTGATTTGGAATTCATCAGGAGTCACCATATCTTAGTGCGTTGTGTAAAAAATGTCCATGCTGAAGGGGCCGCTTTACGTGTGTTGGCTGACATCTCAGACTTTTTTGAAATGCCCCATTCTCATCCCTGCATATTTCTTGGCGGCTTCAGTTTTTGGTTTATTCATCAGCTTACATACAATCGCTGCACACCGCCTCATGCTTGCTTCTCAAATGTCCAAAGAGATTTGTTGTGTAATGATTTTCTAGCAGTCCCCCCTCTTGGAATCTCACTGGAACTTATAACATTGATCTTTTTCTGATTCTGTAAAATTTACCACACGGCCCATCTTCTTTGTTTCTTCTACTAAGAAATGTGCCCCTACCAGTGTCTCTTTGCACGCACCTACCATCGAATATCTCTTTTTTTGCCGATGGTCGATGGTAGTTAACAAGACAAACATCGGCCGATACCGGTGTTCAGCCTTTCTTTCTGAACCACTTTCTGAGTGAGTCTCTGATGCAGGCGGCTCTGCGGTGCTCAGTGGTCATCCCGCTGCCTTTAGACCAATGGCTCTAACTGTTACTACATTCCCTGTGTTGGAATTGTTTGATTTTCTGATCTGTTGTTGGTGAATCTACAACTTTGTCAAGTCCTCTGAGACAACTGCTGCTGTGATGTAAGCCAAACACAAATGCATTGACTTTAATTTAACTTGAAATCTCCTGTTCATCTTTCAGTCACTAAATCTTTGAGAAATAACGTGACTTTAGTTCTTTGTGTTCGTCGTCCTCCACAGTCGACTGTGGCAAAAGGTTCTGTTCCAAACTTTTATCTATTGAGGAAAAACAAATGTCAAAACACAAACTGTACATTCAATAGAGAAACAGTCAGTTCTGTTCAAAACATGTTTTTAAGTCGTCGAAGACATAACACCATTAAGATTTCAAATGAATGAGGTCAAACTTCAAGATCTCTGTGTCATTGAAAGATTTGTGAATGTGTAAATTGTGTTTCGGATGGAATTATAGCTCTTCACCTTTATCACCTTTCTCTTTTACCTTATCAGAATCAGAATTAGTTCTGTTACAAGTGTAAGTAACAGGAATTCACAAACTAGGAAATTGCTTTGGCTAAAAGTAAATGCAAAATAGAAATGAAAAACTCCCTGGCCTTGAAGGGGGAGAGGACTTTTTGATATGTCTCCCCCCCAAAGACTGTGTATGAGGAGTGAACTGACATCAGCACAGTGTTAAATGCAGAACAAGCCGATTCGAACATTAGCTAGCTGGAGCCTGTTTCCTTATAAGGAAATTTGTTCAGCGTTAGCTACAAATTGTTACAGAGGCAGATGTGTTGCTAGGACGGTTGCCAAGGCCAGCTGGAGCTTTCCCCTGAATGCAGGCATCTGATTGTTCAATACTGTCCCATTGTCTGTTTCTTGATGGGAACCCTGAACCCGGCCTGGTGTGAACTGGTGATCTACAGCCTCAGTCCTGGATCTACAGCCTCAGTCCTGGATCTACAGCCTCAGTCCTGGATCTACAGCATCAGTCCTGGATCTACAGCATCAGTCCTGGATCTACAGCCTCAGTCCTGGATCTACAGCCTCAGTCCTGGATCTACAGCCTCAGTCCTGGATCTACAGCCTCAGTCCTGGATCTACAGCCTCAGTCCTGGATCTACAGCCTCAGTCCTGGATCTACAGCCTCAGTCCTGGATCTACAGCCTCAGTCCTGGATCTACAGCCTCAGTCCTGGATCTACAGCCTCAGTCCTGGATCTACAGCCTCAGTCCTGGATCTACAGCCTCAGTCCTGGATCTACAGCCTCAGTCCTGGATCTACAGCCTCAGTCCTAGATCTACAGCATCAGTCCTGGATCTACAGCATCAGTCCTGGATCTACAGCCTCAGTTATCCTGATCCCTATGGACCAATAGCTCCTGTGTATTTGCTATTAGTAAAAAAACCGTTAAAGCACATTTCCTACGCTTTAACCGTTTGATTCTCTGATCTGCTGTTGTGATCTCACACGTACCTCCCCCTTTACACTTCATGAAGTTTAGTAAAAGCGTTTGTGTCTTTACAAAGCTCCACTCCTCCACCTCTGCACCTGTTTCGCCCTGATGCCGTTTACTCCTGTCACTAAAACCTGCCCCTTTCGCCTCCGTGTGTCAAAACAACGTCTTTTCACACAAACGAGGAAAAAAAAGCTAAATTCTGCAATAAATTAAAATGCATAAATGACAGTCAATCAGGCATGTAACGCTGCCTGCTGTAATTAGCGGCTGGGGAAACCAATTACAACGGAGAAACCAGAGTCTGATGCGGCTGCGGCGGGCCTCATCAGGCGATCGGGTGACAGGCTTCAGAGGCCGAGACAGAAGACAGAGACTCACAGAGCAATCAGACTGAGGCACCTGTATCCAGCACCAGGTCCAACAAGTGGAGGCTTCACTACTACTGAGGAGTCGCTGATTACTGCAGAGAAACATCGGTTTGTGACAAAAAAGAGGAGAAGAAAATAACGCGCTTTTCTGATTAGGCGTCGGTTTTAGCCAGATGCTAATTAGTGGTGGCTGTAATTATCAGCAGCAACTTTACAAGAGTTTGAGCAAAGGTTCATGAAACACAAAGGGGGAACTGTGTTTGTCAAGTGTTTTGGGGGACTTTGAGGAGCACAGGGACTGGCCTCCTGCTGAAAGCACGCATAGATGGACAATGCTAACACGTTAGTGGGACGTGTCACACTCACCATTTTGGGTATAAGTCTCTGGTTTATTGCTCTCTGTGATCCCTGTGTTTATATTATGATTATGTCTGTTGTAAAAGATATGAGTAATATATAAGAGGCCTTCATTCATGGGGAATACTCCAGCTTGCCTTAGCAACCGCCTTATTAACATGTCTGCCCCTGTTTCGGCGTGAAGCTAACGCCGTCGGAACAAATGCCCAGTTAACGAAACTGGCTCCATCTTATGTTCAAACCAGCTTTTTCTACATTAAGCTAACCCTATGGTGAAGTCTCACTCTGTGGTGATGTCACACTTTGGTGATGTCACACTGTGGTTAACAGTGATTATAACGACTTTAGTAAAGAGAATTTACAACCACAGAAAACTTGATTTGTTGCAGATGTCTCCTGGTCTTGAATGTTGTCACATTATAAAAATCATCTGCAAAGTTTTCATGAAGCTGAAGCCCCGCGGTTGGAGCAGAAGTCTGGAGGTTGCAGTTTGTGACGAGGCTTTTGTTCAGAGTTTTGGAGCAAAGTCTCAGTCTGCAGAATCTGTACTCAGAAATAAGAATAAAGTCTCACCAGAGAGAGACTAGAAAGAGATCAGAGAGAGAGACCAGAGAGACTAAAGAGAGATCTGAGAGACACCAGAGAGAGAGAGCAGAAAGAAACCTGAGCGAGAGACCAGAGAGAGACTAAAGAGAGACACCAAAGAGAGACCTGAGAGAGAGAAGAGAGACCAGAGAAAGACCTCATAAAGAACAGAGAGAGAGAGAGAGAGAGAGAGGCCTGAGGAGACCAGAGAGAAGAAAGAGAATCTGAAACTAAATCTGAATTACATTGTGGTTCATATACAAACTGGCTGCATGAAACAAACTGAATCTTTAATTTAAAAAAATAAAACACACACACACAAATTGAACAGTGGAGTATAGTAGAGAAGAGTAGAGTACAATTTTCTCGCCCAAAGTCTGAGTCTGTGGATGAAACGGCTCCATGTGTCAGACTCCTCTCTGGACCACGTAATGGATGTGGGCGGAGGAGAAGCGGTCTCCACGGCGACCGCGGTCTCAATTTCCGCCGCCGGCCCATTCCCAAGCTGTTACCAAAAAGGAGAAGGCAGAAAAACCAGGAGCTTCAAAGCAAATGTCACGAAACTCAATCCGGGACCAGGACGCCATCTATGACCAGCACGAGCAGAGCTGGTCTGAGGGCGAGTCACTAACACTAACTTTAACTTCCTCTATCGTCCAATCACAGCGAGACCAGAGAGTGACTAGAGAGATACAAAATTGAGAGACCAGAGAGACCACAGAGTGAGACCAGAGAGAGACCATAGAGGGACCAGAGAGAGATACCAGAGAGACCACTGACCAGATAGAGACTAGAGAGAGAGACCAGAGAGACTAGAGGGAGAAAGACCAGAAAGACAAGAGACAGACCAGGAGACCAGAGAGAGACCAGACACCAGAGAGAGACCAGACACCAGAGAGAGACCACAGAGACCAGAGAGAGCAGAGAGAGAGAGAGACCAGAGAAAGAGAGCAGAGGGACCCCATGCATTCAGAAAGCACTTTACCATTTCTGTTGCGAGGCCGAGTCACAAACACTAACTTTACTTCCTCGTCTATCGTCCAATCACAGCGGCTCGTCTCCCAGGGGCAGGCGTGGAGAATCATAGCCGAGTTTGATGTAAGTTTGTCGGGGAGAGGACCTTTCATTTCTGCCTGGAGCCTTTTGGAAGAGCTTCAAAGTTTGTATTTTTCGTCTGTGTGAAAAGTTGCGGCTTGAAAGGTTTGAAATGGGAAAAAGCAGAGATACTTTTCCCCCACAACTTTGAAGGAAGTGTCTCCCCAAAAGAAATCCAGCTCCGGTGATTGAAGCCAGAGGAGGCTCATCCACATGAAAGAGGAGCCGGGAAGAGACCGAGACTGTTATTGCGTTTTTTAATTAAATAAATATTAAAAACTTTATGTTGTTTCTATTGTCCAGTGTTTAGGTCTGAGAACATGGCAGAAATAACCCAGTCCAAATCCTGGTCTCAGTCCTAGTCTTAATCCAAGTCCTCGTCCCAGTCCCAGTCCCAGTCCTAATCCTAATCCCAATCCCAGTCCCAGTCGTAGACCTAGTCCCAGATTCAGTCCAAATCCCAGTCCCAGTCCTGGTCATAATCCTGGTCCCAGTCCTAGTCCAAGTCTCAGTTCTAGTCCCAGTGGCCATACTTGCATGTGAAAGCCAGATCCTGTCAGACCTCTGAAGACCTGGTTAGTGCAGTGATGGGAGACCTCTGGGAACACCAGGTGCCACAGTGGGGCGGCTGCGGCTGTAAAGTGCCAAAATGTTGTTGTGTCCCCAGGCAAAACACATCACCCACATTAGAATGAGTCTAGTGTGTGTGTGAATGGTTGGTGGTGGTGGGAGGGACCGAGGGCACATCGCTTCTGTGACTGTGCCCCAAGGCAGCTGTGGCTACAGTAGAAGTTTATCGCCACTGTGTTTGGAGTGAAAGAATAATCACATGGGAAGCATCTTTGAGTGCCCAGAAAGTGCTGTATAAAACCAATGGATTATTATTATCGTTATTAGTCCGAGTCCTAGTCCCGGTCCAAATCCTAGTCCCAGACCCAGTCCAAGTCCTAATTCAAGTCCTAGTCCTAGTCCCAGTTCAAGTTCTGATCCTAGTCCAAGTTCTAGTTGCAGTCTCAGTGTCAGTTTCAGTTCTAGTCCTATAGTCCTACAGTATAGTCACCCTAGTCACATCCAAGTCCTAGACCTGGTCCCAGTCCCTGTGCTAGTCCTAATCCCTGAGTGAAATAAATTCTTCAGCTGTACCATGCAGCAGAGGTGTGGACTCGAGTCATGTGACTTGGACTCGAGTCAGACTCGAGTCATGATTTTGATGACTTTAGACTCGACTTGACCAAATATAAAAAGACTTGCAACTCGACTTGGACTTTAACATCAATGACTCTGACTTTCACTTGGACTTGCGCCAATTGACTTGTAAAGACTTGCGTAACCCGGGCCATTTTTACCTTTCTCCGCATCTCTCTTTCTATCTATGCCGTCTCTGAAGAAACAAAGCCTCGCGGTAGTTGTAGCGCTCGCGCGAGAGTTCGAACGTGAGTTCCAGGCAGTTCGAGCAGCAACACTTCCCTAAACAAGCGCACTGCATTCACCGGTGGGTGTGTTGTCTAGGGGAGCTGGAAATGAGCGAGCTGCAGGTATTTATCGCGACCTAACGTCATATTTTGTTCTACAAACCGTAATTGATATGCTTTCACTACAGGCGCCTCATACAATTGAATTGACGCAGTTGTCACACTCTGTGCCGTGTTTTAAAGAGGAACTGGTGAGTCAAACTAGCGCTAGCCTGCGCTGCTCTGTTGGCTCTTTCTTATATTTTTCTGTGTGGGCGCCGAGGCCTATTATTATGAGTATGTTTTTGCTGTGCTCATCCTGCTAAAGTTTGCATACATTAGATAGTTGTTTTGATTATGTGCACTAAGCTAGATTAATATTTGCACTATTGTTTATGATGCATTGATATGAGAATCAGTGCTTTGACTGATTGAATTAATTTATATGAGACATTTTATTATGTAATGATATATTGGTAATTATGAGATATTGCTAATGCTGGTCCAGTTGATGGCGAGCTGCCCCAGGTCCAAAGCCTAGACCCCTCATACTACCCCTATTCTACAGTAGGACATTTGGAACAATAACCACTACGGACATTAAACTGATTATATAGATACAGGTCCTAGCCCAATACTCATATTCATATATGCTGCACTTGCTACTTCCCATTAAAAACCCCAAAGATAAAAAGTATGTTGACACGGACTGCTCTGATTTTATGTGTGGTCTGTGCATGTGTAACTGAGCCTGCATCTGGCACAACATCCAATTAGATCACGTAGATAGTTTTGATTTATCAGCAGCCAACGACATGGAACAAACTGTTAGTCCATGGGTCAGAGACCAACGAGAATGCACCAGCAAAATGATTCCTAACATTATTTTGTTTGCCTACAAAAGTACGTGGAGACCAACAAGAAACAAATCGCGGTCAAAAAGACTCGAGAGGACTCGAAAGTCAAACCGTAGGACTTGGGACTGACTTGAGATTTGTTGGCCTTTGACTTGGACTCGACTCGGGACTTGCCTGTCTTGACTCGTGACTTGACTCGGGACTTGAGGGCAATGAATTGAGACTGACTTGTGACTTGCTAAACAATGACTTTGTCCCACCTCTGCCATGCAGTATCTTAGTGTCCACCGATAGTATTTTCTGGAGGAGAATGCAGTAGTTAGGCCAATGACAAAGTCTGTTAATCCAGGATTTAAATAACATCCAATCAGGAAGCAATGGGGTTGAGAATGGGCGGGGCTAACCAGTGCTCTCTCTTCACAATATTATATACTCCCAAAAGTTTAGCACAGAAATAAACTTAAATAAGACAAAGTTGTATTATGCGTCCTGCGATCTCTCCATTCTCTCTGTAATCAAATCTAGGCTCTGACATTAGGCCCTGGTCCTTCCTCCTGGTGCATCTACCATATGTCCCCAGCTCCAGAGACTCTCAGGGTGTGTGTGTGTGTGTGTTGTTGTTGTTGCAGTGTGTGTCTGTGTTGTTGTGTTGATGTGACGACAGCTGGCCAATGCACCATCTCCTGTCCTCCTATCTTAATAAAGGCTTCAGCTTCAAACAGGTGCAGGAGAAACAGATTTTGTTTTGCATATAAATTTACTTTATTTATTTATCGCCCTAGATTACAACAGCAGTTATGTCGGAGGACATTACAAAGTTGTTCATTACAAGACAGATCAGAGAATCAAACATTTCACCTGTGTCTCCATGGACGCACCTGTTTACCCTCTTTTAAAGCTGGAGTACTTCATATTGAAACCACTAAATTCATTCATTCATTTTCATCCCCTTTATTAGTCCATTTCTGGGTCTGGGAGGTGGTAATCCTCATCCGCCTCTTCCTGATCCTACTGCAGATCTTGGAAGACTTTACTATATTGTGGATTCGCCAACAACAGATTAGAGATTCAAACAGTTCAAACACCGAAATTACAACAATAATAAACACATAGGGAACAGGACCATCACTGTCTTTGGACCCTCCTGCATCAGAAAGGAACCACTCGGGAAAAAATGTATGAGTCAAATGCCATAAACTTTGAACTTCAAGATCAAGATCAGGATCGTTTATTTTTGTCTCCATCAGGAGAGATTTGGTTTGGACCGATGGGTCTGCTGTATAGCACCAACACACGTGCTATACAGTTTCACAAACTCACACATCACGTCCTCAACAGATTCACTGAAACAGGTATGAATGAGTTCTTAGAACGATTAAGTCAGCACCGTGGCACTCTCTACCTCCCAGAGGTAGAGTGCCTCCAAAGTACATGTGTAGGATCAGAGAAGATGCTCCTGGGCTGTCTCCTCAGGGCCTGCACATACAGAAGAGCTCCTCGGGGCGTAGAGGGACAGGGAAATTTGACTCAGGTTGCCAGATCAGCAGACAAATCTAGCTAGGACCATAAAATCTGAATAGACAAGAGTTTTGTCAACAACAAATCTGTAACCAACAACATTTTCACAAAGGCCCCAAAAGAAATCCTTGTTTTATTCCTTATTTTGTTATTAATGATTTGAGAATCATTACAAGATTCTAAAATCTGACTGCAGCTCTGACTGCCACCCCCCAACCCAGTAATGGATTAGGGGAAGAAAATGGATAAAATGGATGGATGGATACAAGACCTTTTTTAGTCCTGCGGCCACATGTGACTTCACCAGTGTGGAGGGCGGGACATCGAAGTGTAAACAATAACAAGATTTAGGGGCTGTAAAATTAGTTTTGAAATTCAAATATCTCGGTTCAACTATTGTTATCAGTTAAAGAAGTATTCGGAAAGAGCATGATTTATTAATGCCTTTTGACATAGGGCCATTTAATGATGATTTGACTTGAAAATCTTACATATTTATATTTTAAACAGTTTTTGTGGGAGGAACAGGTGAAAGCGAAGCGTATACTGGCTCAACCCAAACATCCTCTGGTCGCTGACTTTGTAATGATGCAAAGTTATGATAATTACAATGATGATGATCGTTTTTATGCTACAGCTTGGAAAACAAACCGTTTTTCCAATTATTTTGTGCATCCACTATAAAACTGTTAAACCTTTGTGTATTGTATTGTTTCTAACTTATATTGTACTTTCTGCTGCTGAACTGTGAGTGTGTGTGTTCTGCTTTGAGAATCTGCTCAAATGAATTGCCTTTTGGGATCAAGGAAGTTTTCTGAATCTGAATCTAAACATGATCTTATCGCCCATGTGTACCGCCGCCGCCGCCGCCGCCACCGCCGCTGCCGCCTCGCTGTTCCGACCAAAACAAGAAAACTAATTGTACTTTTGATGTTGTTTATCTTTTATTTCATTCTGTAGCACTTTGAGGTTTTATGGAAATGTAAGGTACAATATGAATGTATGTATTAACCCTTGTATTATGTTAAGGGTCAATTTGACCCATTTCAGTTTTTGAGTTGATCAAAGTACTTGTTATCCTTTCTTTTTCTTGCTGAAATTTGGTGACTTTTCCTCATCTAGGGTCATGAACTGGTGTGTAAAATCTGGACACTTTGATGTGTAGTGGAATGTCTGTGCAGAGTTTGTATACAAAGATGATGTTGCGGGTCATTTTGACCCAGACGCTTTAATGTGGGTAAATAGTTGTTTTGATCCAAAAAAACATTGTATTTTGATTGCCTCTGAGACCCAGAGCCAGGTGTGTGAAGAGAGGGAACTTTCTCACACTTGTCCTTGTCACTGTTCTCATGTCATCTCTTTTGCCTAGCGTACGTCGTACTGGCAACTCATATCCGTCGTCTTTGAGTTGCTGCCCCGCACACATCGACAATCTGGCAAAAATGGGCAACTCCTAGTAGCAGGGCAGTCTGGGGAATAACAGCGCGTACATCGACAGCAACTGGCCTCAACTACAGCGTGTTTTCTGGCATAATCTGTGGAGGGCGCAATACACACAATACAAACATGTTGTTGGAGCACATCGGGTGATATCTCTGGATCTGAGTACAACTAGTTGCCAAAAAGTAGAACACGGGCAACTGACTAAATCCGGAGATCGACTGTTTATTTCCAGTTGTAAGAGCGCTCACATCGACCGATTTCGGCAACTGATCATCTCCATCATCTACTCTCAGTTGCCAAAAGCCGCCTTCAACTAGTTGTCTCCAGTTACTCTGTCCATGTGCGGTAGGCTTTAGACAAACTCACCAAAAATGAGCTCCAGAAGGATGACATCTGAGGAGGCTTTATCACAGATTTTTAACTGGGATAATGATGTAGAAGAGAGATTTCAGAAACAGAGGATTTTTTGAGAGACACAGGACAATGTTATTGCTGATCCAGATTGTCAATTTTCCTACGATAAGGAGGATTCAGAGGACGAATCTTTGGTCAAGGAAAGGGGAAGGGAGGAAGGAAGGTAGGAAGGGAGGAAGGAAGGTAGGAAGGAAAGAAGGGAGACAGGAAGGAAGGAAGGGAATAGAGGAGGATGAACAGAGAGAAGGAAAACAGGATGAGAAAAAGGAAGGAGAAAGCCTGGCAGGAGGAAAGCAGGAGGGAAGTGTCATTTTGACCCGAGAGGAGGACAAGAAGATTAGACAAAATATTTCTTAAATATAGCGTTGGAATTAAAAATGTATTGTATGTCACTTTTCTAAATATTTATATAACCTAAAATAAAGTTGTTATTGGTTTAACCTGTTTTTTTTTGACTGTTTTGAGTGCATTTACACAGTACGGGTCAAAATGACCCCCCAACATAATCAATGTCATTTTTTTTCAACATAATACAAGGGTTAATATTATTATTGTTATTATTATAGCTCTGTTTAGAAGCTATGAGAAGGAGGATTTATGACCGTTTGAGATTGGGTACAGGGTTCATGTTCGAGGCTGCCGAGGAGAGAGCAATGTCTGGTCCTACGTCCCCTCTCTGTCCTCTCTCTGTCCTCCGTCTGTCCCCTCCCTGTCCTCTCTCTATCCTCTCTCAGTCCCCTCTCAGTCCTCTCTCTGTCCTCTCTCAGTCCCCTCTCAGTCCTCTATCTGTCCTCTCACTGTCTTCTCACTGTCCTCTCTCAGTCCTCTCACTGTCCTCTCTCAGTCCTCTCACTGTCTTCTCTCAGTCCTCTCTCTGTCCCCTCTCTGTCCCCTCCCTGTCCTCTCTCAGTCCTCTCACTGTCCTCTCTCAGTCCTCTCACTGTCTTCTCTCAGTCCTCTCTCTGTCCTCTCACTGTCTTCTCCCTGTCCCCTCCATCTCCCAGGGTCCGGTTTCATCCCAAGCGGAGGCTGTAAGATGAGCAGTGGCCCGGGAGGGGAGAGGGGCGGGCGGCCAGGTTTCATCCCAGGGAGGTTGAGGCGTGGTGGGGTGAGGAGTGTCCCTGGGGGCCCCTCTTTGGCTCCAGGTCCTGAGATGGACTGGGACGGACTGGGATGGATGGGTGGATCCGCTGAGTGATGACCGTGTTTCCCTGGAGGCGGAGGCATAGATCACAGCCGGGCGGGAAGACGATAGCTCCGCAGTTAGCATAGAGCTGTTAGCGTAAAGAGGTTAGTGTATGGCTGTTAGAGCTGACAGTGACAGGAGCGACCCAGAAACACAGACTATGACAGATGTAACTGGAGGAGTTTGGAGGAATAATTTTACACTAAAGTCAGATTTTTTCAGTGAAACCTTTCCAGTAAGGGACACAACCTGCAAAACATGATTAAACATGAGGTAATTGCTTGAATTCTCTGTTTTTTAACATGACTGTTAATTCTGACTGTTTGCCAATTTGACAAAGCCATTTAGTCTTAATTTAAGGAATTTTGCATTGTCACTTAGTAAAACAAGATATTTTTGCTCTTGTCCCATTGGCAAATCTAAATGCATTTTTACCAAATTTGAGCAATTTTTGACACTTTTTTTGTCACTTTACCTGCTCATCAGTTTTTGCACACTGTCTGTCGGGTGAACAGGGCAGGGCTGTCCCTTCTGTGGAGAGAGAGACAGTGTTCCACTGCCTCTGGGAGAGTAGGAGGCTCAGTCACATGTTGGACCTGCTGAGGAGCTTATTCAGTTCACTGGGGGCAGTGTTTAATGCACAGGTGTTTGTTGGGGGGTGAGGCACTCAGGAGGTGGGGGCAGCTGCTCAGCTTCCCCATAGGACGGGCCAAGATGGCAGTGTCCGTGAACAGGAGGAGGAAGGTCCAGGACCAGAGTGTCAGGGTTCTGCTGGTCAGGATGGTCCAGGCCAGGCCAGACTCAGGCTGGAGTTTGGGCTCTACAGGCTGAATGGGGATCAGGAAGGCTTTGAGGAGCGCTGGGGGTTCAGGGCAGCCGCCTCTGGAGGGACGGAAAGCTGCACTTCTCTGCTTTTTAATCTTTGTAGTTATGAAAAACATGTGAATTTAACTGAGCATATGAAAGGCATTGTCTAAATATTGCACAGTTTTGCACATTTGCAATGATTGACCTGTTTTAATGGATAAATAAAGGTCTGTTAAAAATAAATCTCTCTCCTTTCTCTCTCTCATGTATCTCCTCAATTCTCTAGCCTCCTCTCCCTGCTCTCCTCTCTCATTTCCTCTCCTCTCTCTCTTCTCCTCTCCTTTCCTCTCTTCTCTCCTCTCCCTCCTCTTTCCTCTTCTCTCCTATTTCTTCTCCCTCTCTCCTCTCCTCTTTCATCTATGGAGACACAAGGAGAACATGCAAACCCACTGATGATTTAAACTAATGCATATGAAATAAAACCCATCAGTCCCTCGCTCTCAAAAGTTGCTTCTATCACTAGCTTCATGTATTTCTGGTCTCTGTCACATAATCATCTTTTTCAGACAGAAAAGTGAAACGGAGAGGACCACCCTCACTCAGCCAATCAGCTCTCAAAGAGTCAAATCGTAACTCAGATTTCTCTTTCTTACAAGTTGCCAAAATCAAATACAATACAATACAAAGCTAATAATAATATGAAGACACATTTGTACCTCCTGCGTGAACACAACACGTATTATTTACTGGTGAAATGTTACGTATCCCAGCTTTAAAAGTAGCACAAAAAGTTACTAACATTAAAAAGCTTAAATCTCTCAGTTTCTTTCAACAAACCAAACAGACACAGTTTGACATATATGCACATTCTCTCTCCTCCAAGCCGCCCCAGTCATCGCCGCATTATAATATCGTTAATTTCTGATCATATAACATAATCTGCCGTCCCATAGGCCTGTTGCTATGGAGACCGGGGGATCAATTAGCTCAAGCATGTCTCTTAATCCCGGCTAAATCATAAAGCTCTCTTTAGGATTTAAACTCAATTACAACTCTCTCCTTTTACAGCAGAGCAACTGGAGTAACACGCCCTTCCTCATTCAGACGGTGGCTCTGCTGGGACAAAAGGCAGGATGTACAGTGAGAATAATCCAAGTGGACAAACCGGCATCAAAGCGTTGGCACGGCGCGAGGAAGAGGCTTCTGTGAGCGGATCCTCTCTTTGACAGATTGACAAATGAATGAATGAATCACTGCTAACAACTTCCTCACGCTCCGGATGAAGACAGAGCTGTTTGTGAGTAAAGTGCCGTGACCTGCCGATACAGACACATTACATAACAGGGTTTGGGCAATGATAATAACCTGTGTACCTGTGGCTGTACCTGTAAGCAAGTAAGGAATGTTTGTTTATATACAGTGCCTTGCGAAAGTATTCGGCCCCCTTGAACCTTTCAACATTTCGCCACATTTCAGGCTTCAAACATAAAGATAAAAAAAATATTTTTTTTGTCAAGAATCAACAACAAGTGGGACACAATTGTGAAGTGGAACGAAATTTATTGGATAATTTAAACTTTTTTAACAAATAAAAAACTGAAAAGTGGGGCATGCAATATTATTCGGCCCCTTGCGCTAATACTTTGTAGCGCCACCTTTTGCTGCAATTACAGCTGCAAGTCGCTTGGGGTATGTCTCTATCGGTTTTGCACATTGAGAAACTGGAATACTTGCCCATTCTTCCTTGCAAAACAGCTCGAGCTCAGTGAGGTTGGATGGAGAGCGTTTGTGAACAGCAGTCTTCAGCTCTTTCCGCAGATTCTCGATTGGATTCAGGTCTGGACTTTGACTCGGCCATTCTAACACCTGGATACGTCTATTTGTGAACAATTCCATTGTAGATTTGGCTTTATGTTTTGGATCATTGTCCTGTTGGAAGATAAATCTCCGTCCCAGTCTCAGGTCTTTTGCAGACTCCAACAGGTTTTCTTCCAGAATGGTCCTGTATTTGGCTCCATCCATCTTCCCATCAATTTTAGCCATCTTCCCTGTCCCTGCTGAAGAAAAGCATACCCAAACCATGATGCTGCCACCACCATGTTTGACAGTGGGGATGGTGTGTTCAGGGTGATGAGCTGTGTTGCTTTTACGCCAAACATATCGTTTTGCATTGTGGCCACAAAGTTCAATTTTGGTTTCATCTGACCAGAGCACCTTCTTCCACATGTTTGGTGCGTGTCCCAGGTGGCTTGTGGCAAACTTTAAACGAGACTTTTTATGGATATCTTTGAGAAATGGCTTTCTTCTTGCCACTCTTCCATAAAGGCCAGATTTGTGCAGTGCACGACTGATTGTTGTCCTATGGACAAACTCTCCCACCTCAGCTGTAGTTATCTGCAGTTCATCCAGAGTGATCATGGGCCTCTTGGCTGCATCTCTGATCAGTCTTCTCCTTGTTTGAGATTAAAGTTTGGAGGGACGGCCGGGTCTTGGTAGATTTGCAGTGGTCTGATACTCCTTCCATTTCAATATAATTGCTTGCACAGTGCTCCTTGAGATGTTTAAAGCTTGGGAAATCTTTTTGTATTGGCAAACAACAAAATTCTATTTATCATCATCAGTCATTTAGGACAACATTGGATCATTCAAAGATCCTCACTGAACTTCTGGAGTGAGTTTGCTGCACTGAAAGTAAAGGGGCCGAATAATATTGCACGCCCCACTTTTCAGTTTTTTATTTGTTAAAAAAGTTTAGATTATCCAATAAATTTCGTTCCACTTCATGATTGTGTCCCACTTGTTGTTGATTCATGACAAAAAATTAGGATTTTATATCTTCATGTTTGAAGCCTGAAATGTAGGCGAGATGTTGAAAGGTTCAACGGGGCCGAATACTTTCGCAAGGCACTGTAGTGCATTTTACAAACCCAGAGAGACCGGAGCGAGACGGGAGAGAGACCAGAGAGAGACCAGAGAGAGAACAGAGAGAGACCAGAGAGAGACCAGAGAGAGAGACCAGAGAGAGACCAGAGAGAGACCAGAGAGAGAGAGACCAGAGAGAGACCAGAGAGAGAGACCAGAGAGAGACCAGAGAGAGACCAGAGAGAGACCAGAGAGAGACCAGAGGAAAACAACAGTCAATCAAGGACAGGATTCCAGAGATCCTGAGTAAGTAAGTAATAAGTAAGTAATGTTCATTAACATAGCACATTTTTACAGGTCAAGATCACCCAAAGCACTTTACAATGTTCAGATATTGTTCCATTCTGAGACGCCGAACACACTGGTGCATCAAAACCTCCAACCAAACACCATCCACTCAGCCAATACATTCAGACCCATTGTGCATGTTTTTAGTGGTAGGGGAAACCTACACAGACACATGCAAACTCCACTCAGAAAGACCCTGAAAGGCACTATTCCTTGTGAGTTTTGTATCTTGGCCCTGATTCGTCTGCTCTTCAGAACAGTTACCACGGCAACAGGTCCTGTGCATTTCACTCATGAGAATCTAAAGTATCGCCTGTTGTGTCTTATTTTCTTTGAAAACATTTGGTTTTAGCACAGTTTACTCGAGGTCTCATAAACAAGACGTGGAGGAGAAACCCCTGAGGTGTCTCTGGAGCTGAGGACTCTGGAGGGAGGGACTGGATCTGCGGCCTCAGTCCTGGATCTGAGAAATAACCAAAACTTATGTGGAATACTTTTGTGGAAAGACAATCCAAGAGATTCATCTTCTCCTCTCCCCTCCGTATTGAGTCATCTGTCATTTCTTATAGCTCAGACGCCCCTCAAACCATCGTAGCGCACACGCCCCCCCCCCCCCCCCCCCCCCCCACGACCTGCAGCGAGTCGGCACCATAGGCTGCTGTCTACCTGCCACCTGAAGCCACTTCAAAGAACAGCTGGACCCCCGTAACCCCAGTCCCTCCCATCACCCCCAGACAGAAGCACAAGAAGCCTCTCCCCTGACACCTACTCACAGGCACCCACCAAACACACGTACACACGCATACACAAGCATACATACATGCACTCTACACATATACACAACACTACATACATGCAGTACATACTGTACATACATACACATACACACACTTTCTACAGTGTGAGTGGAAATGCAGAGTGGGGGGTGAGAGGGGAGAACCCTGATAAGGCTTGTGTGTGTGTGTGTGTGTGTGTGTGTGTGTGTGTGTGTGTGTGTGTGTGTGTGTGTGTGTGTGTGTGTGAGAGAGAGAGAGCATCCATTTTGCCTAATGAACTGTTTTTTAACACCTCAGTCACCTTAGAAAAGGGGGGAGAGGAGAGGAGGGAGAACATGACATCGCCGTGCGGGAGAAAGGAGAGGAAGGAGAGAGACCCTAACTGAGACCTGCCCTCAGTTAGGGTCTCTCTCCTTCCTCTCCTCTTCTCCCTCCACTCCTCTCTTCCGCATGGCGATGTCATGTTCTTGTTGCTGAGATTGAGAGCAAAGAAAAGTCTGATCTCTGACCCGAGCGTCTGCAGCCAAGAATCTTCTGACCCAGTCACTAATGTAGTGTAGATGTATTCATGATTACATGTCACAATCACTTGGACTTTTTCAAAAGAGGATCTACAGCCTCAGTCCTGGATCTACAGCCTCAGTCCTGGATCCACAGCCTCAGTCCTGGATCCACAGCCTCAGTCCTGGGTCTACAACATCAGTCCTGGATCTACAGCCTCAGTCCTGGATCCACAGCCTCAGTCCTGGATCCACAGCCTCAGTCCTGGGTCTACACCCTCAGTCCTGGATCCACAGCCTCAGTCCTGGATCTACAGCCTCAGTCCTGGGTCTACAGCCTCAGTCCTGGATCTACAGCCTCAGTCCTGGGTCTACAGCCTCAGTCCTGCATCTACAGCCTCAGTCATCCCGCTCCATATGGACCAACATGGCTCCTATGTGTTTATTACTATTGGATTTCCTGTGTTGGAACTGTTTTGTTGTTGGTGAATGCTCCGAGATGACTTGCCTAAACGGTATTGGAAAACACCAATAAAATATTATAAACAATTGTATTATTGTATGAAACTTTCCAAACACTATCAAGAGTCCTAGTACATTTACTTTTATGACTCAAACAAATAATCTTACACCTCAAAGATCAAAGAAATCGGAACTTCCAACAGTCAGGCTTCAATTTTCCAGGAGGGCGGCGTGCCTTTGAGCCTGACACCTGCCCCTCTCTCCACCTGCAAATCAAAGAGATGGATTCATTTATGCGACATCACAATGACAATCCAACAGTTACAGCTATGTGACTATTACCACTATTTGCATGTTTGTAATATGGTTGTTTTATGAGCTATAAAAGAAGAGGTGACAAGGGCCTCCAGACGTGTGTGTGTGTGTGTGTGTGTGTGTGTGTGTGTGTGTGTGTGTGTGTGTGTGTGTGTGTGTGTGTGTGTGTGTGTGTGTGTGTGTGTGTGTGTGTGTGTGTGTGTGTGTGTGTGTGTGTGTGTGTGTGTGTGTGTGTGTGTGTGTGTGAGAGAGAGAGAGAGAGCATCCTGGGAGAAACACACACTCCCTCCCCTGCTCCAGACGCCCTGGGGCAAAGAAAGAAACGCAAACACCATATGGAAGAGCGGCACACTTATCTACTCACGCAATTGTCCCTGATCTAATCTCTGGCTCCTCTTTGTGGATCCCTCCCCTCTGCTCACGACACCATTCAGAAACCGCTTGGCTGGTCCCAGGTTTAAAGGGGAGGCAATGTGCGTGCTAAAGCTAATGTATATCTATTCAATTCAAATAATTTGTGTATTGATCTAAATCACAACAGTAGTTATTGCGGAGGACTTTACAAAGCTGTGGATTCACCAACAACAGAAAAGAGAATCAAACAAAAACAGGAAATGTGATAATAACAAACACATAGCTTCAGCGTCCATGAGGGAATGTAAAAAGTTTAATGTGCTCTAATTAGGACATAAAAGTTAATTGTAATAAAATTTGTCATGTCAGAGATCTGTTTGATGATAACAGATATCTTTTGGACTTTTCATCATTTTGAGAGCTCCCCTGATGCTAACAATCTTAATTGTGGAAGTTATTATGAAAACCCAAAGAGGAAGCTTTTGTATCGTACTCTCTCTGTGTATAACAATTGTATTTGCAGTAATCATTCGTTTTTACAAACTAATATTGTATGTAAACAATGCAAATATAAATTCAATAAGACATTATATATTTGCTACGGCCCTCGTTTTTGCATCACTTCATGTAAAGTCATTTGTCTTAGGCCTAAATGTGATAACGTTTGTTTACTGATGACAGAGGAACATCTGTAAAATGGAGTTGGACACAGGAGATGTCTGAGGCGTGCTCTTGTTCACTTTTTGAAGTCTTGAAAAGCAAACAGACTGTTACAACTCATTATCAGAGAAGGGTTAAAGTACATCTGACAAATATGTTTTTGATTAAATAAATCACTTTCCATGACACATATTAAATAATAATTCCAGATTCCCCCTGAAGAAGAGGCCGCTGTCTCAGAGACCGCTGTGTCAGAGACCGCTGTCTCAGAGACCGCTGTGTAAGAGGCCGCTGTCTCAGAGACCGCTGTGTCAGAGACCGCTGTCTCAGAGACCGCTGTGTAAGAGACCGCTGTGTCAGAGACCGCTGTGTCAGAGACCGCTGTCTCAGAGACCGCTGTGTCAGAGACCGCTGTCTCAGAGACCGCTGTGTAAGAGACCGCTGTGTCAGAGACCGCTGTGTCAGAGACCGCTGTGTCAGAGACCGCTGTGTCAGAGACCGCTGTGTCAGAGACCGCTGTGTCAGAGACCGCTGTCTCAGAGACCGCTGTGTCAGAGACCGCTGTGTCAGAGACCGCTGTGTCAGAGACCGCTGTGTCAGAGACCGCTGTCTCAGAGACCGCTGTGTCAGAGGCCGCTGTGTCAGAGACCGCTGTGTCAGAGACCGCTGTGTCAGAGACCGCTGTGTCAGAGACCGCTGTGTCAGAGACCGCTGTGTCAGAGACCGCTGTGTCAGAGCCGCTGTGTCAGAGACCGCTGTGTCAGAGACCGCTGTGTCAGAGACCGCTGTGTCAGAGACCGCTGTGTCCTCAGAGACCGCTGTGTCAGAGACCGCTGTGTCAGAGACCGCTGTAGAGACCGCTGTGTCAGAGACCGCTGTGTCAGAGGCCGCTGTGTCAGAGGCCGCTGTGTCAGAGACCGCTGTGTCAGAGACCGCTGTGTCAGAGACCGCTGTGTCAGAGACAGATGCCAAGGACTCTGATGCTGCTGCTGTTACATTTGTTAGTGCTGCTGTATGTATTCAGAACATGTGAGATGCAGAACCCACTGTGTTTCAACTATTCATGACCTAAAATTAATTAAAAAATGAAAATATTATATGTAGGTTTGTGTAGTTCATATTGTAATCCATAGTGAGCAGGAAGTGAAGCTGGAGAAATGTGATTTTGTTGCAGTCAGAGAAAGTCAGAGTTCCTTTCACCAGAAGTCTCTGAAAAAGAACACACAAACATCATACATTAAAACATGTTACATGTTTTAATTTATCATTTGCAACATGTGTCCACAGCGACTAAACTAGACTGGTCCAAAAATATACACTCCCCTCAGCATTGACACACAATGTGGAAGCTAGCTTTGGCCAAGAGCCGACTTTTGACCATCCTGTAAAGCCGTTTTCGAGAGGTAAGAAGATGCTATACATTAGCATTGGCTAATTCTTATTCTGGGTCCAACCCCGCGTCCGTGGCTCGGGAAAAATAAGGCAGCGAAAACCTTCAAACCTGCTCAAAAAGTGTCAGTTTCCATGGAGACAAAGGTAGGATCCCCGCGCTCCCTACCTCGCCAAGGGACACACAAAATCCGACCTTTATGAAAATTGTGGGTTCTCTGTCAGCTGAGGTCGAGCTGTTTTGTTTACATTGAGTTCTACGGGACATTTTTCTGGGTAGCCCACGTGAATGTAGTCTGCAGTACCACGGGCGCCCCCTGTGCCGTGGGTGGGACAGTTATAAGCTAGTAATCCAGTAATCCCTATCCAGTTATTATTATAGATCCAAGTTTTGGACACACCTGTAACCCCTGGCGCATGCGGAAGTGACGTCCCGATTTCCTGTGTTTGAACTGTTTTATTCCTTGTTGTTGTTCTTCTGTTGTGTTTTAGGGCGAGACACGGATACATACTGTAGAACTGAATCTCTCCCTTGTGGCTGACGCTTCTCCTCAGGGTTTGCTGTTGGATCTTCTGCTTCTTCCTGAACTTCCTCTGGGCCACGAGGGATGTGTGTCCCACTGACCCGCGGAGCTCACCTGACACCGGCGCGCCTCGCTGAGCTCCTGCGTCTCCTCCCGTCTGTCCCACCCGTCCCTCTCGTCTCCCGTTCGTCAGTTTCCGCTGCTGCTGATCTGCCTTTTGTCTCTGTGTAAAGAAGCCGACACATGAAAGCCGTGGGACAATGGAAGGTGCGAGCTCCACCTGATACAGCGGCAGAGCCCAGTCCCTGCGGGCGTGAACCAGCAGCAGAGAGAGCCACCTGGTGTGTCAGACACCAGCACTCCCAGAGCCGCCATTCTGACTGCTCAAACCAATCCAACCCATTCAACCCAATGGAACTCTGTGTAGTTTTCCACTGGTTTTATCAAAGGCTAAAGGCTATGGCTAATGCTAATGCTAACTCTTGACAGTAAACAGTTATTGGTACAAGGTAACAAGCACTGGTTCTGCTCTGGTGAAAAACCAAACTGAACCAGGACCAGAAAAGGACCAGTTCAAGACTCGTCCAGACCCAGTCCAGGACCAGTTCAGAACCAGTCGAGATCCACTCCAGGACCAGTCCCGGGGCTCCTCAGAGTGCGAGTTACATATGGCACTAACATGTCACAGATGGACTTTGATACGAGGCCATGGAGAGACAAACATTGTAACAAACAGATCTGCTTTTAAGTCTATTCTCTGAGCCACAGGAAGCAGAGACCTGAGACCAGGACAAAGAGCACTTCCGGAATGGTCTTCATTGAGCTAGTGTGTTAGCCTTGTTCATATACAATCTCAAACTTGAAGCTGTTTGCTCTTATCTTATGTCATGTTGTGGTGACACTTTTCCTCTGAGCTCAGGTTAATCCTTCCTCTGCTCTGACCCCTGACCCCTGTGTGTCTTTGACGTTCTGTGTCTTTGACGCTCTGTGTCTTTGACGTTCTGTTTAATCCACTTCTGATAGACTTTCTCAAGGTTAATAAAGTAGCGACCTCCGATAAAGCACACGTTGTATTCTGTAATAAGTTGTTTTGTAGATAGAACAGTGGTGTGCGAGTGCCTCAGTCTCAGATCAGCTCCCACTGCTCCGCATCACATTGTTCTACACTGCTCTGTGATTGTATCGTCAGACTGAGAGGAAGCAGAAGGAGCAGACACTGTTTATGCACCAGGAAGTAATCTGTGTATATGAACGAGAAAGAACGTATGGCACTTTACTTGACAATAGGATTATTACCACAGACACCGAACATGGAAATTGTAATTGAATACAAATCACCATCTGAGCTTTTGAATCTAATTAAAAGATGTTTGGAAATGATAGAACTTTTCACAATGTGCACTGGTCCCCATAGTCACCACCACCGGTAATAACTGAGAGAGACCAGCGAGCGAGTGACAAGAGAGAGACCAGAGAGGGACCAGACCAACGAAAGAGAGAGACTAAAGAGAGATCAGAGAGTGATGGGGAGAGAGAAACCAGAGAGTCACAAAAGAGAAAGAGAAACTAAAGAGAGACCAGAGAGGCAGAGAGAGACTTGTGTGAGAGTAGCAGACAGGGGATGGAGGGGTTCTCTGTGAATGTTTGATTACATCATTGGTGTGTGATGTCACATGGCTGTTCAGTACAGGGATAGAGTTGTGAGAGAAGGATGCACTGGTGAATGAGACCTCAGTCAGTTTCTACAACTTCAACAGGTTTTTAGGAAGTACTGTTATAAGTCACAGTACAGGAGAAGCTCTGAAAGCATTAGTATTAGCAAAGTCCTTTTACTGCTGTGATTCGACAATGTGAAACTAATAAGATAAGATAACACTTTATTGATCTCGCAATGGAGAAAATTAAATGTCTGATTTGGCATAAATATTAACTGAAATCAATAGAGTATCATTTGTGCAATAAAGTTATTTTATGAACAATTAGTAAGTTGTGTTCATAATTGAAGTGATTGTCTGGAGTTTGTCAGAAAGAGAGACAGAGAGGTACTTGATTTGAAAAAAACGACGCAAGCTCCTCCCCCTTCCTTTCTGATTGGTCTACACCTATATTTCCGTAACACTTTTAAATGTTAATCAGAGAACACATTATACATATACATTATTAATACACATGCACGGAGGTTTTCAGAATTATTTGTTGACGTTTTAATGAAAAAAATAATGTTTCTATGCACAAAAAAAGCGATCGCAGCAAATCCGGAACAAGCTATTATCATGAACTGCACATTATAGAACACATCTGCAGAGGATCTGATTATGGATATAGGTTCAGTATATAAATAGGTAACTCAGCGCGGATGTTCAGAATTATTTGTTCAGTTTTCATGTAATTCCAGAGCCTAATGGAGGCTTGATTCGGAGGTTCCACAAAAACAAACAACTGAGCATGCGCGCAGCCGCGAGCATCAGCCCCGATGATTGACAGCCCTTGGCATGACTCGATTGGTTAACGTGGACGGCATCGTGGATTCTGAGTAGAGCCCTGCACTTGAGCTCTTGGCCCGAGGGCCCCGACAGCCCGAGGGCCGGGCTTTGGGCCGATGACCGCATAATGACCTCGGACACGGGCCGGGCTCGGGCTCTTAATTTTCAGAGCGGCAGAATACATTTACGAACGCACCCACTGAATATAGCGTTCTATCACGCTGTAGTGTTTGTTGTTCTGTGTAGTGTTGTCATTGACGCCACATAGCGTTACTTACAGGTGTGTTGCAGCATCTGGGCATCATACAGATGCGGCCGTTCACTCTGCACCACTCCGCACACACAGAACTCATTGCAACACATCACTACCATGTATAACTCCGCCCTCTCGCTAAGTCTGCGTTCATATCAGTGCGCGGCACTATATACTACGCTAAAACATTGTTATGGGAGGTTACAAAAAACAAAAAAAAGTCGGTCTTGATGCGGGTTTCAGGCCTGAAAATTCAGAAACCATATCGGGCCGGGCTGGGGCTCCACCCCTTCGGGCCAGGGCCGGGCTCGGGCCCAGATAATAGGCCCGTGCAGGGCTCTAATTCTGAGCTATAGCTCAGAGAAGAGAAAGCGGGACTTGTCCGTAATATTAGAATTAATAAAATGACTAATTTTATATCAACATTTAAGGCCAGGAGGTCAATTTAACACATTTCCTAAAATGTATAATTCATTTAGAGTTCCAGACTATCATTTAAAATATAAAGTTTCGGTTGTATTTTATTTGGACTGGACTTTAATTTCATCATCTTCCTTAATCCTTATTTTCATCATTACATTCCTGCATTTTGGGTCCTTCCTTTGTTTCTCCTTGTGACACAAACTTTAAGAAGAAGAAATTAACTCCTGAACAATATTCATATTATGACCTGTGTTCTCTTGAACACAGGTCCACACCTAATGCAAACAACATTTTACTGGGGTTGAGTCAGTTTGGTGATTTGAATTTACCAACGTTGGTTTAGTGATTTCAGACACATTCTCTTTGGAGTTATGCCACTTCCACACTCTCGCCAAGGTTTGTGTGACTTTTCCATTTAAGGATTATTTAATGTGGCTTTGATAAGTCTGTGACGAGGCCGAGGTCTGCATCAAAACGCTTCCATCACAGAGAACTATGTGCAACACGACAACTATTCTGTGTATTCTGTGTTTTAATTACTGCGTGAGACAGGAATCCAAGGCTGAGCACAGCAGCAGCAGCAGCAGCAGTAACTAGGGATGCCAACTTAAGAACAGAAAAATGAGGGACACTAATTTGGGCGGAGCGGATTGAGTACTTTTTAGTTGTCCTAATTTCTATCTGCACAGAAATCATGGATATCATTGACTACATAGAAATAAAACAAATTCGTAGTCAAACATGAAATGAAATAAACAGGTGCAACTTTTTGGTTGGTTCAGGTCAAGGTCAAGTTTGTCTATTTAGCACATTTTACTGTCACAAAGTGCTTTCCAGACATTACAAAATACAACACACAAATGAAATACAGCATAAAATAAAATACAGGTTCAACATCATAAAAGTTTCATCATTGCTTGAGTTAAAAAGCGCTAGGCCTGTGTCTTAGAGGTCCCATATTACGCAAGCCTGAAATCCGCAACGAATCTCGCAGATGTTTTTTTGCGAGTGACGGTGACACCACCAAAGACTTTTTCAGAACTACAGTTACCTTGAAACGGGACCTACTCAAAAGCTGATCTGGTAACCGTTATTTCCAACATAAAAGACGCTCACAGGAGCTAAATAATTAGGGTCTGATTCCGGATTGAGGACATAAGTAAGTAAGTAAGAAATCTTTATTTATATACTGCCTTTCACAGACCAGAGTCACAAAGCGGTTTACAATTGTTATTTTTGGGCATTTGTCTCTCACTCCACACAGAGATAGGAGCAGGGTCGCCAGTACAGGAGGCGCATGCCAGACCTATTGTACATATTTTTAGTGGTAGGGGAAACCGGAGTACACGGAGGAAACCTACGCAGACATGGGGAGAATATGCAAACTCCACTCAGAAAGGCCCTGGTCCGACCGGGATTCGCACCCAGGACCTTCTTGCTGAGAGGCGAGAGTGCTATCCACTCAGACACCGTGCCGCCCCGTGCCGCCATAGGGCTCTATGTGACGGTTGCCATTGTTGGAAAAAGTTTATTCTCTTGTGTGAAAGGACTGTAACAGCGAAAGCTGTATAGTTAGCTCTTGTTTACCTCTGAACTTAGCGTGATGCTAAATGAGATGCTTCTCATTTCCCCTACGCTCACATAACACGGAGCCACCTAGTTTTATTTGCAATCTGATACATATGCTAACATTAGCATTAGCGCAACTTCTTGTAAACTGTGCAACAATCACTGATGAAATGGCACTAAAGCAACGCACTGCAAACACAATATAAAAGTAAAAGAATACCGCTAGTTTCGCGTCCTAATGTATTAATTTAAACATTAGAATATATTCTAATATTTAATTATAATTTGTTATAGAGCTCCTCAAAGCAGCAGCACTCCATTGACTTGAATGCAATTCTTCCGATCATTTTTTCTTGATAACAGAACTCTCAAACCAATAATGACCGCAGCCCCAATGCAATCTGTTTGTGATTCAGGTGTGAAAAATACTGCCATTACTCTGCAAGTACAAAACGCTGTCAGCGCTTGTCACTGCACACTTGTCTGTGTAGAGAAGCTAGCATATCTATCAATTAACACCATTAAACGTTAATCGGACAATACAGTATACATATACATCCTTAACACACATGCACGGACGATTTCAGAATTGGCTGTCAACGTTTTCATGACAAAAATACGGTTTTAATGTGACAAAAAGCGATTGTGAAAAACCCGGAAGTTACCATGAAACGGCTAGCTAGCTTAGCTGTTACCAGCCTAGCACGTCCCGGTAAAACCTTTGGGAGCTAACTATTATATTTGCAGTCATTAAATACATTTCGAATTATAAGGGTTGTCTAATATTTGTTCAAATATGTATATATTTTTATTTTAGAATGATATTCGAATTTTGAAGTCGAAGCCCTGGTGTTAAGCAGCGCTGTAGAGGCTAGAGGACGCAGGCTGTTCGCCTGGAGAAAGAGCGGCCGCTCAGACTCTACTCAGCACTTTTCACTGCTTGTAATTCTTACACAGCTGAATCAATGACCTCAAGTTTTCAATTAAATGATGTATTATGATACAACTTGTATGTAGTAAAAAGATGTACTATATGTATATAGTGTACGTGACGTGTTACACTGCAAAGTATAGTAACACAGAAATGTAACTGTCGATGATTTTCTCAGCGGATAAAACGGGTACTATATTGTGAGGCGTAGTAATCTGAGGAGCGCTACGTCCGCGCACTAACTTCTCTCCGGAGACTTCTCTCTCGCTCACTTCCGTCAATAGAAGCAGCGTGACTTGTAGTACGGAGAGAAGTTAGTGCGCGGACGTAGCGCTCCTCAGATTACTACGCCTCACAATATAGTACCCGTTTTATCCGCTGAGAAAATCGACAGTTACATTCAGTGTAACACGTCACGTAACTATATACATTTAATAGGGAACACTTGGAAGAGTTTGGTAGCTTCTAGCGGGAGTTACCTTTTGGGTACTATACAGTATACAGAGGAGGCTGCGTCTGTGCTCCCGTTTTTGCTCCGTTTGCATGACAGAGCGCACGGACTAAGACCAGACAGGTACGTATTAACTAGTCTAAGGTAAGGTAAGAACATATGTCAGTATGTAAAAACGGTGAACTATTCCTTTAAGCTGCGATTTGAAGGGTGAGCGTTCCAGAGTTTGGGCCCTGCCACAGCAAAGGCTCAGGCCATGTCCACACGTAGCCGGGTATTTTTATAACCGAATATTTGAAAACCGAATATTTCCCCCCCTCCGTTTATAAAACAATTTGCTTCCACACATGACCGAACATCTGCATTTTCAGTCCTCTGACGTGCTGCGTTGGAGAAAAAACACAGAAGTGGGCGGGGCTTTGATACTGACGCCGGTACTTCTGTAGTGGCACTTTTACAGTCATAAGAAAGTCAGGGTAAAGACATATGTTTACAAGCACTGACCCCCGTCCTCAGCCCTGGTTTAATCCTGGTTTAGCTCCTGTATTGGTTTGTTTGGAGCGTGAGTCCCCGAGATCACTTTGCTGCTCTCTGATGTGGAGTGAGGATCACTGCTGCGAATCGCAACAGTTTTTTGGGGGGCAAAATGTGACGTGCGAAAACGCAAAACTCTGGTTATTTCAAAAATCTCCACTTTTCCCGGAGGTTTTTTATATATTTGTTTATGATGCGATGTCATGTGGATGACAGGTGCAAACAAAAAATATCTGCAGTTTAACTACGTGTGGACGGGGCCTCAGTCTCCTCTGGTCTTTAGTCTAGACCTGGTTAAGGACATATGCATGTTTATTAAGCATGCTTGTTTTCTTTGGCATAACATATATATAAATATATGTTAGAAGTTTGACCATAGCCTAATGTGGCAAGCTGGACTTGGCGCCTACGCCCAGTATAAATAGCCTAGATTTACGTCTTTTGTTTACCTCTGCACTTCGGACTCTTGTGTGTCGTCGCGCCAGCCCTTCTCCTGCTCCAGGTAGTAGTTTTAGTGTCAATTTTAATAATTGTAAGATTCAGCCACTAATGTTGACTTGTTCTTGTAGTGCCGCGGTGTGGCATTGTGCCCCGCGAGTCCTCCTTGTGCATGGCCACACTGTCCAGTCGCTTTGGTGTCTGGCCGCCCTCATTGCTGGGGTCCGAGTGCGTCGTAGCCGGCTGTTGGTCTGGGCCTGTAAACCGCTACTCGTCAAGAGTGCGCGCTCAGTGTTGGCTGTGGAAATGTAGGTCTTAGCTGCACACACTGACAGCATTGTGGTTATGATAATTTAACTCTACTTTAATTCGTAGGCTGAGGACTGGCCACACCGCGGCCCACCGCTGTTTCTCCCGCTGTTTCTCCTGCTGTCTCTCGTTTCTCACCATGTTGTATGTTTCCGTTGTGTGTTGTTCACCTGTACCCCTGAGTCCTTTGCGACAGGAAATGTGACAACGCGTGAAACCTAAAGAGAACTATCACAACTTAATAAATCAAAGTAAACGTAATGTCTATGCCTCTCAATTATGATTTACGAACCTGTGCGCCTTAGAGCGCTTTATATTTTATTTTGGGCACTTTGCCCTGGCGTTGCTGGTTTTTATTTCTCATTTATATTTTCCTATTATTTAAGGAGCGTGTAGCAGCCTCCACTTTGCCACACTAACAAGAATTCATCATTTCTTAATAACTATAACAAATAACTTTTGAAAACTATTTACTTCTAAATTTGGAATATTTGACTGCCTGCTAACAACCAAACAACAATTAGTCTCTGGAGCAGGACGGGTCATTGCAGCAGAGGGTCACAAGGTGGAGTAGCCTCTGGGTGGAGCAGGACGGGTCACAAAGTGGAATAGTCGCTTGGTAAAACGTTGAATGCTTTATTAGCATTTTTCAAAAAGTTAGCATTCCTCCAGTGGATTTTCACCTGATCCACTCGAACCATGAATCCTCTCTGCGCTGGTCTGGACCACTGTACTGCAGCAACATCTCAGGTAGACAAAAGCAAGAAAAACAAAAATTGTAAAGCACATAACAAACATCACTGTTTCAGAGCTACTGACTTGCTGCCGTTTTCCAGCGCATTCAAAAGTATACATCAACCAGTAAACATCTGGGAATATGACGCTAAAGCCTGGTTCACACGGCAGGATAATTAGGCCGATTTTGGACCCGATTTACCCCTACGACAATCGTAAGAACCCTCCGAATATCGTAACAAAAAATCTGATGGATTTTCCTGCCGTGTGTGGTGTTAAGACTGTGCTCGTCGCTCGGAAGGACTTCGGGACTGCTCCGATCTCAATATCGGAGCAGTAAATGACAAGGAGAGGAATTGGGCAGAAACTGCTGCTGCACAGGTAGTGTTGGCATAAGCCCTATTCAGACGGGATTAGTACTAAATGATCAGACTGATGGGTTGTGTTTGTACGTTTACTTTGCACTCTGTGCTAATACAGTACAGACGTGTTGATGCAGCCGTTACTGCAGCCGTGCTTGTTGGTTTGTGCGTATGTAAAGTTTCATGTCTAGCAGTGTGTGTGATGCGTTCACAGGTAGTCCATACAAACTGTATTGTGGAACAGCACAGACAGTACGGGCCAGAGAACTGTAGAGCAGTAAAATCCACATGTATGTGTTTGTCCTCATGGTATCTGTGGCTGCTGTGGTCAGACGAGAGTCTCTATAGGCTGCGTGAAGCGGAGAGGCCCGCACACTCTGTTTACTCTGAAGTCACGCTTGATCTCGAGAGATGTTGTGAGATTTCCGGTGACCTGTGAATGCTCGGGGGTGAAATCGGTTGTGTGTGATGTGTGTGGTTTGCGTGATTTTTCCGTGTGGCTGCACACCGCACACTGTGCGACCAAAGTGGTTAGACCCGTGATTTTTTATCTTCGTATGTGGGGTCTCACAGGGAGAAAAAATTGGCCGACAATTTTAAAATCGTCTCGTGTGGACCAGGCTTTACTTTACCAAACTTCTGACAAAATGATTCTGCGGGCACGGCCCACGCTGACACTTGTCAACATTAAAGAAGCTATACCCGATTTTATTTCATGAGTTCATAAATATGCTTATTACTACATACAAGTTGAATTATAATCTGTAATTTAATTGAAAACTTGAGCTCATTGATTCAGCTTGTGTATGATTTCAGGCCCTAAAAAGTGCTGAGTAGAGACTCCTCCACTCACAGATTGAGGAGCGAACGGACCGTGTCCTCTAGCCTTTACAGCGATGGTAAACACAGTAGCATGTTAGCAGAATTTGCTATAACTTTTCTTGCTGTATTGCAGACACAGCAAAACAGCCCAAAAGACACAACAGTGAGGAAGAGAAGAGGAAACTAAAGCTAAAAGATTATCAAAGAAGAAATCAAGCCTGGGTGAACATAGCTAACTTACAGTACATCGTATCCCCTGGAGAGACTCACAGTTAATGAGCGAGACCTGCGGGAGCGGACTATCTATGCTCGGACCACATTCGGACGTGAAAGTAGTGGTAATCTTATACTGCAACTGTTTTCCAGCTTGTTAGGAGAGACCTGTGAACGAGCCATTACAGTAGTTTAACCGACTGGAGACAAATGCATGGATAAGAGTCTCCAAGTCCGCTTCAGACACTATGTTTTTTGTTTAAGCAATGTTATTAGGTGGTAATAAACTGCTGATGTTACTGATTTGATGTGGCTATTAAAATGTAAGTCTGAGTCATATCAAAAGCGTTATTGATTTAGTTGTTGATAGACAACATTTACTAGAATTTTTCCCATGAAAGGCAGATTTCATGATTCTTTGAAAAGGGCAAATAATTTTTAAGTGCCACTACATCCAGACTCTTCCCTTTGAGGAGGAGCCTGATGACTGCCGTTTTCAGGTCCATTGGGAATTTTCCAGATTCTAGAGACATATTTACTATACGCGTGAGTGAAGGTAAGAGACTGCTCAGAATAGACTTGAGAAATCTAGGAGGTAATACATCCAGGCTACATGTAGAGGAACTCAGACTTGGGATTATCTCTCGCACAGTTTCATTATGTACAGGTGTAAAGTGGATTGGTTCTGCTGTGGAGGTGATGGCGTTTTTGATGCCTTGAACTTTGTCATTAAAAATCTCATTACATTTGGATTTGGAGGTAAGTTCTGATGGCATCTAGTTAATCTAAGATAAGATAGACTTTATTGATCTCACACAGGAGAAATTTACAAATTTACTGTTGAAAAGAGAACACGTAGATTGTTACTGCAACCTTCAATAGTTAACCTAACCCTCGTTCTACATAGCACCCTGTTAAACTTGCACAACGCATCTTTGAAGATCTCATGGTCAACTTGGAGATTAGACTTTCGACACTTCCGCTCGGCCCTTCGACATTCTCTCTTCTGTACTTTTAAAAGAATTCCTCAGTCGCTGGATGAGGTCAACCACTTAGTTTCAACCAGAAAGTGTTGAAACCAGAGCTTTGCGTGGTTTCGTTTGGACGAAAAAAGGAGTGATATTCTCCTCCGTTTAGCTCTTGACGCACACATAGCATTAGTTGACCATTGTTTGTTTTTTTACGTTGAAGTGATTTTTATCTAAGTTTGAGTACATTCTGTGTCTTACAACAAGATTTAATTATTTAAAGGGGACGGATCATGAAAAATCCACTTTTTGTGCCTTAAATGCCTTATGTTGTGTAGTTGGAGCCTCTAGAAGTGCAAAAAAGTTGAAATCAGTCTCTTCATGGGTTGCAGAGAACACTTCATATTCTGTTTAGGTAAGATATTTCAACCCAGTCTGATTTTGCCATTCTCTATTACGTTTTTAGAATTATTACGTCACAGTATTTGCAGCGAGACTGCTATATAAGGGCATGGGCGTCTAACAAAACACTTCGGTCCAGCCCTCCTCTACTGTGCATCACTTCGAATTTGTAGTCCAAGCTCAAGGATTCCAGCGAACAGGGCTGGACTGGCCATCGGGCGTACCGGGCAATGCCCAAAGGGCCGATGCCCATATTTGGGCCGGTCTGTCTGCCTCATACAAAACACATGTTTATGAGAAGTGTAAATCCGTTGAGAATTTTTTGAGCGGGGCGCGCGTATCCGCGGGGCACCTGCTGTATGTACTCGAACGGGATTCCGCCACCTCAGCGGCCGCAGTGTTCCGGGCATCTGCGGCCGCTTTGTAATGAGCAGCTTCCGGGTCCAGCGGCTGCGAGAGGCTGTGAGCATCCAGCCGCTCGCAGCCGCTCGCAGCCGCTCGCAGCCGCTCGCAGCCGCTCCACCGTGTTGTGGCTGAGCGCGCAGCCTCAACGTGGCCATGTACCCAACCCCATAAACGCGCACAGGACCATGCGTGTCTTTGAGTAATCTGTGCACCCAATAAATACACTGCTGCAGGAAACAGTCCGCGTCTCCCCTCTCCTCTCGAAGCGCGATTAAACACCCTAAATAAATCTCTGATACCTAAATTTTCCATTGCATTAAAAGTTCATGTTTGAGCCCAAAAGTAATATGTTGTGAACAAATTAAACAGATTTAGAGCCAGCAAATGGTTGACAATATGCATTTCAGTCTTTTTTGACCAATTCTCATCCCTGTAACAAACAATAGTGTTGTCTGTGTCCACCTCCCTCACTCTGAGACATGTTTATTCTCTCTTGTAATGTAGACTATTTATTTTATTGTTGAAACTGCACATATCCTGATCCTCTACAGTATTTGCTTCCATATACTGTATAAACTAGGAGTCGGCAACCTGCGGCTCCGGAGGCGCATGCGTCTTTTTCCTTCTGTAGAAGGAAAAACGTTCTTAAAGTTTTTAAATGCTGTAAAATTGTGCATAAGTAATATTCAATTTAAACATTTCTGTCAACGTAGTGCGTCATATCCTGCAACGTAGGCCCGCGCCAGGCGGCCGGTGTTGTAAACAAACCGGCGTGTGAGCATCATAGACTGTGCGCATCCCAAAGCTAAAAAGAGAAGAGTCGATAATAAGACTGGATTAAGAATGAAAATTAACATTTGCTTTCAGTCAATGAGGAAGGCCTGCTTCATGTTTGCGATGTAATGAGAAGTTTCTATGAGATAATTGTATTTGTGCTTAGTAACTACAAAAATGGCCGCTCGGGGTGGAGTTGAACCTGTGTCACCTGGATGGGGGCGTGGTCAAAAGCGCCTCATTTGCATTTAAAGAGACAGCACCAAAACAGGTTGCTCTCAGACGCACCTCAGAACAGGTGTAGAAGAAAGGCCCGTGGAGCTACAAATAATGAGACTCAGACCCAGGCATTGCAGTTACGCTTTATAAAGGCCACAAATTAATGATTTACATGTAAAAATCAATTATTTGAAAACACGATATGTCCACTTTAACTGGTCTCTCTCTGGTCTCCACTTTCTCAAGATTTCTTTTGTTTGAAGGGAACAGTCGTAGTAGTAGTCCATCACAGCATCTATGACAGCACACTACAACATCAACAACAACAACACTACCACTACTTGTAGTACTTGTTGTTCTGATCTTCTGATGGTAACACTTGGATCGCTTCTCCATCCTTGTTCATAAATTTACCGAAGTTATACGGATTTACTGCCAAATATAATGTATGTAATATAAATAAAAGTAAAAGTATATGGTAAAAAATTGTAACTTTTGCTTTTTAACTCTTTTTCTGAATGTGTACAGACAAATAATTGAAACAAAGTCTTGATACAATCACATATTTATTAAAAACAAGAGTGAAAAACCAACAATTTACCAACGTACGTATGTCTCTTGAGACCAGGTGAATGTAGGTGAATGTCGTTGACCAATCAGTGTAAGGCCATTGGCTTACGTCACGTCATGATGTAGCTTCTGTACGGTTGGAACCACGGTCGAGGTGGTACAAAAAAAGTACCCTGATCCCAAGCCCAACCCTAGTGGAAATGCAAAACAACCTCGCCTTTCACGGTGCCTTTCCGTGATCATGGAAAAGCGGCAAAAATGACACATTTTATAGAAAAAAAAAATGGAAAAAACAATGAAATCATATATTCAAATGCTTCGCCCACATTTTGGGGATCCTTAACATGGTTGTAAAGCCAGATCTTGCCAGATCTTGCCAACCCGGCAACTTCTCGATGACAGAGAAGCCATCATCTCCTGCAGGAGGATCAGCCAGGAACTGGTGCTATGAGACTCTGGTGCTCTGATTGCCACCCCCAACCCAGACATTAATGAGGGGAAGACAGTGGTTCAGTTGGAACAGCATTGAGCCTGAAGTTCGTGGGTTTGAGCCCACCATAAGACCTACTTCATGACTCTCACTGATGTCTGCTGTCGTTGTGTCCTTGGGCAAGACACTTAACCCCACTTAAAGTAGTACTAGAATTTAATATGCTGCTATCCAGAATATATAACTACAATATGTGTTTATAATATTTCGGGTGTTCATTTTGACATGTTCAGATGAATTATGTTAAAAAAACGGCTTTGAAGTGGCACCTTATAACAAACGCTAGGGGGCGCCAAAATGGCGGCGATGACGTAGGGGAAGGCCATCTCACAGCAGCAGACAGCAGTCTGGTTGGAAACTGTAGGAGGTTTCACTGTCATCTGAACAAGGTATAAACATATTTTCATCCGTTTTGTACATAATAGTGTGCAACTCTTTTAACCTTTTAGCCTTATTTGTGAGATTCAAGCTAATTAGTGTTGGGCAAGATAGCTAACTCTACTTGATATCATAAAACATGCTAACAAGGCTAATATTTGTTTTTACATTATGCCAGTCTCACTGTGGTTGCCTTAAATTTATTTACCACAATGTACATTGTAATATCCCCTGGTGGGGGGAAAAAACGGACTCCGGTTGAGCTGGTATCTCAGCCTGAGCTGGGATCTTAGCTCAACCTGCTTCCAGCCTTCGTCACCATAGCGACATTAACGAACAAATTGCTCGTCTTTCCTTCAGCGCGGCTTCCTGACCTCTCCAGTTTCGCCACAGGTCAGGGTGCATGAGAAAGACCAGGTGGGCTCCGGGTTTGGGCTCGGGTATCACAGGAGCAGGGACAGAGACCTGGTCAGTCCCAGTCAGACCATCCTCAGCTCGTCTCCATCGGGACCAGAGGTTTGAGACTGATGGTCCTGGTCAGTCAAAGCCAAAATCATCGAAGCTTGAAGGACAAAGAGAAAAGTTAGAGCTGTTGGAAACTTAAAGACGGTTACAGTACAGACCCCTGGGGAACCCCTGGGGCTACATAGGTGCCGTCTCCCAGTAAGAGAGACCAGAGCGAAGCAGAGATATAAACCAGAGAGAGACCAGAAGAAGAGACCAGAGAGAGAAACCAGAAAGAAAGACCAAAGAGAGGCCAGTGAGAGAGACCAGTGAAAGAGAGAGAGACCAGAGTGAGACAAGAGAGAGAGACCAGAGAAGGACCAGTGAGAGACCTGAATGAGACTGGAGAAGACCAAAGAAAGAGACCAGATATTTTAAAGTAGTAGTGTGTTCATATATCTGTCTCTTGTAGCTGTCTTTTGTCCGCGCCTCAGAGCTGCAGATTTTGCGGTGCAGTGAAGGGAAAGTGGATCAGTAAATGGTTCGGAGGAGGTGCACTGTTATCAGAGCCTGCGTGCTCCGGTTTCCTTCTGGCATCATGTGACAGCAGCTCTGGCCTGTGATTGGTTGCCGGTGCCGTGCTGCAGGTAATGATGTAAGGTGAGTGTGTGGGAACGCGGCGGGCGATAAAGCGCTTTGTGGGAATGGGACGGAGCGATAACGGGCTGTTCCCACTGCGGCTTCACTTTAAAGTGCTGGGGGAAACCGGAGCACCTGGAGGAAACCTAGAGAGAGAGAGAGAGCAGAGAGAAAGAAGAGGGACCAGAGAGAGAGACACTAAGAGACTTCATGCTTTGTCACTACCTGAGCATGTGGAGATTGTGTGTAAGAAGAGTAGTTTGTAAAGTTCTCAAATCTGCAAGACCTTTTAGTGAGAGAGATTCACCAAACGGTCGCTGGACGTTGGCACCTGTTTACTTTCACACTTAAACTCTGGATAAGAGACTGTCTCATTGTGAATATTCTGAAGATCCTGTTTGAGCTCCAAGATGAATGACTGGTGTTTGCTAACTGCTATCTCTGTATACTGTACATGTCTCTGTGTGTGTTTCTCTATGTGTTTCTATGTGTCTCTGTACATGTCTCTGTATGTGTCTATGTCTCTGTATATATCTCTGTATGTTTCTCTATATGTGTCTATGTCTCTGTATATATCTCTGTATGTGTCTCTATATGTGTCTATGTCTCTGTATATATCTCTGTATGTGTCTCTATATGTGTCTCTGTATATGCCTCTGTGTGTGTTTCCCGTGTGTGTCTCTATATGTACCTCTGTATGTCTCTGTATCACACTGAGAATCCCCGAATGTTGTAAATAAAAGTATTATTTGTGTGCTGCCCCTCCTCCTCTGGCCGCGGTGCAGGAGCTGGCAGCCTCTGGGACACCTGCTCATTACCAATGCTAATGAGGCTGCATTAATCATACCATGTGCACAGACCAGCGTTCAGGAGCAGAAACAGATTCACAAAAGTTTGATGACTTTTTCAGCTGAAAAGATGTCGTTCACTTTAAACAGTGAACAATATCTACTGTATGTTTCTTTCCGTTTGTATCCATCGCTTTGTTTGCAAATGTTAACATCACTATAAACAGTTGCACAACAGTTAGAGCATTTCTCAGAACAATTAGTACAAATTCCAAAACCTTGTGGATAACCTGCAAAAGTGTGTCACGTGCTCAAAATGAAAAGTTGAGTCCTCAATAGCAAGTATTCATGTCAATGAAACTGTCTGTCATGTTTTCATTGTGACACTTAAGGCTATATCCACACGAAGACAAAACGCTTATCATTTCAGAAACTTTTTCTGTAAACACGGAGTTAGCTCAGTAAATGTGTGCGTCTATATGAATGTAGTCAATACGCCTGAAAACGCTGTGAAACTATGCCAGACCTGTTGGTGGCGCTGTGACGCAATGACGGGATCAAGCCCAAACTTCCGTGGGCATGCGTGGAATTTTGTAAACAGACAACATGGCGAGTGGGCGAGCTGGTACTACATTAGTATGGACGGACGATGAGGTTGAACTGTTGCTTCGGGTCACACTGGATTACAAAACCAACAAGCTACATTGTTGGTGTCCTTATTTTCTGAGTGCGGCGCATGCGTGCTTTAACAAGAGGCGGGGCGATGACGCAAGCGTCTCAGATACATTGCGGAGAGGCAGTAACCACGGAGCGGCATATACGGAGTTTTGAAATCTTTCCACTCTGGGACCTAGTTTCAAAAATGTTTGTTTACACCCCCCCAAAACGCCGGCCTCGTATGGACGATACACTGGATTGATAAAGTATTTTTCATTCTGACTGACAGGACAGAAGCAAATGATAATGTTATAAAACAGCAGAGAATTGTTGAATTAACTGATCATGTCCAAAGGCATTTGACGATTGTTCAAAGGAGAAACTGCTGCGATGATGTCACACATGACTCAATGTTGTGGAGGTGGAAATAATAGTTGTGAGAACTTTCATTCTGATCTTAGAAAAGCACCAAAACAACTGAAACAACTGCAAGATACATTTTGCCAAATTTGACTGTTTCATACATTTTTGCATATATATACTGTATAAGATAATAATTCCTTTATTCGTCCCAATGTGGGGAAATTTTGATGTTGCAGCGCACATATAGGAGAGTAGTAAGAGCACACAGGGATCACACACAATATATACAAATAAGTAGTAGCTATGTTATCTATCTTAGCTAACATAACTAGCTGTAGATGCTGAAAATGCTTCAATACCAGTCAAAAAAAATATATGTAGTAGTGCAGTTATATACTGTACAGTTAAATAGTGCAGGATAATAAGTAGATAAGTAAAGTGACATTGTTCTGTGACATTCTGAAGTTGCAGTATTGCACATTGCACATGATTTAAGAATTTACTTAATTACAGATGAATAAAATTTACAGGCTCAGCAGTTCTTATTGTACAGTCTGACAGCAGCAGGAAGGAAAGACCTACGGAACCTCTCCTTCACACCGCGAGGGTGAATTAGTCTGTCACTGAAACTGCTCTCCAGAGCAGAGAGAGTGTCCTGCAGGGGGTGACAGTCATGGTCCAGCATAGATGTTAGTTTGCTCAGGACCCTCCTGTCCCCCACCTGCTGCACTGTGTCCAGGGAATAGCCCAGGATTGAGCTGGACTTCCGGATGACCTTGTCCAGCTTCTTCCTGTCCCTCTCTGTGATGCTGCTGCTCCAGCAGACCACACCGTACAAGATGGCTGATGCCACCACAGAGTCATAGAAGGTCTTCAGGAGTGGCACTCCAAAAGACCTGAGCCTCCTCAGCAGGTAGAGTTCTAGCGTCTGTGTTATGAGTCCAGTCCAGTTTGTGGTTCAGATGAACACCCAGGTTCTTGTAAGAGTCCACTCTCTCAATGTCCTTTCCCTGGATGTTCACTGGAGATGAGATGGAGCGGCAGAGTGACGTCTGCGTTAATCCACCACCATCTCCTTAGTCTTCCCCGTGTTTATGATATATATATATATATATATATATATATATATATATATACTGTGTAATGTCTGTGAGAGAAGATTCTGATTATTGATCATCAGATTAGCTGGAAGCCACATATTGTATGTGAAATTATACATCAATAGTAACATTTCAGACCAATTACACAATTACACTGTATTTCATCTCTGCATTAATCATACCTGCAGGTGAAAGCCAGTCCCATCAGATCTCAGCAGGGCAGAGCCAGAACGTGGACCAGTGGCCGTTGAACGTGGACAGGTCCGGTGCAGGACTGAAGCACTCCCAGGCGGGTCGGGCGGGGCAGTCCGCAGGTGAAGATGGAGGAGGCCAGGCTCAGAGATCCCGTCATCGTACCATGAAACAGACAATGGGACAACGAGTGAATAGCAATGAACAAACTACGGTCAAAATCCTAATTATGCAAACAGATAAAGTAGGAAGGAGGAGAGGATAGTGCTGAAGTTACCATACTTCTCCAGCAAACTGACTCCCTATGCAGCTTGACTGACAGTCCGAGGAGTTTAGCCTTCCCTGAGTCTTACCTTCGTAGCCATATTCTAAACTAAAGAGGACTGTTTTAGCCTAGCCAAGAACGTAGGATTGAAGATGCAGCGGACCGGGTCCCATATTGGAGGATCTTGGAGTGATGTCGTTGTTTATAGTTTTTCATGCGGCGGTCACGTGACCGTGTGGCAAGACAGCATAGAAATCTACCTGGATGCTAGAGAGTTAGCTAGTTTTAGACGTTTGGAAAGCGGTTTTACTAAATCAAATGGTCTGTTCTTGTTGTGTGGACGGTTGTACGGCCCGCTGTGGACAGATTCAGTTTTTTTTCTAATCCTTTCGGAAAAGAACAGCGAAAAAGGGCCACGGTAAAGTGGTTGCCCTTTTATGCAGTTTCTACAGTAAACGTAGAACGGGAAGCCGGTAGGTTGAGGGGATAATAACAAATAACAAATTTAAGTTTTGCAACTGCTTTCACTGCGCACTTGTTCACTCATTCATTCATTCATGAATGGTGATTAATCTTAAACATTGCATTTTGGTTGCTCACTCCCGCGGGTTCCTGTTCCACCTTTACCGAGAGTAACAGCAAAAAGAAACAACCCGCTTTTAATGTGCTTTACCGAGTTGAAAAAGAGTGTTTTAAGCCCGGCCTTAAATGTAGAGACAGTGTCTGCTTCCTTAACGTGCGTGGGGAGCTGATTCCACAGTAAAGGAGCTTGGTAGCTAAATGCTCTGCCGTCGACAGTGTCTGCCGTATACTGTTTTAATACTAAAATGCAGAGGTTTAGCCACAAGATTGACAGTGAAAATGCGTCTTGCAGATATAAAAATCTCTTCACAAACAACACAGAGATATGCAGTGGGCGCCGCTTCCACTCGCACTTATTCAAACGTGTTATTAATAGCATGTTTCAGTGGCGGCCTCCCAGATGGATGCAGCCTCATTACCAGTAAGAGCACTGGGAGTACAGGGGGCGGATGGGGGTCACTCTGGAACAGCCCATTATGTCATTTACGTGGATCTGTTAGCTTGTGCTTTCAATCTGCACGCAGTCGTTTGGAGAGAGTGAGGTCCGATTGAAAAGACAGAGAGGGGAATGTTTGGAGTGGGATAGAACAAGCCTCATGGAAATGGGCTGAAGTGGGAATAACAGTCTGGAGGATGGAGGAGGAGAGAGAGACACAGGGAGACAAATAGATAGATAGACCGACAGTTTTATAGCTGAAGGATTTGTGGAAATGAAAGCGACAGTATTAAGATTTAAAACTCAAGTATACAACGTTTTTGCTTCAGGAATAACCCATGCTGTTTGTCACAGAACATTTAAAGTAGCTAATAAAACATGTTTTCTTGAGGGTTGTCCTTTTTCACTTTTCTGTCTAAAAAAATAAGGCAAAAACTGGTTATATGTACTGTATATGTATTTCTGAGTGGAGTTTGCATGTTCTCCCTGTGTCTGTTTAGGTTTCCTCTACTTCTAAAAACATGTACATTAGCTCCTCTCTCTCTCTGAGGCCTGGACTTGGTTCTCAGTGGGGCTTTCCTGGTTAAATAAAGGTAAATAGTTGTATGACAATTGTTTTTCTTTAAAATGTTCCGAGGAATGATCTCCCAGAGAATCCTGAGTCCGAGCCTCATCGGATGGTCACCTGAATTTCCCCTTGTTTTCTGGAATAAATATTGTTTGTGTGTGCTTGTGTGTATGACTGTCTGTCTGTGGCTGTCTGTCTCTGTTTGTGCGTGTGTGTGTCTGTCTGTGGCTGTCTGTCTGTCTGTCTGTCTGTGTGTGTGTGTGTGTGTGTGTCTGTCTGTCTGTCTGTGGCTGTCTGTCTGTCTGTGTGTGTGTGTGTGTCTGTCTGTCTGTCTGTGGCTGTCTGTCTGTCTGTGTGTGTGTGTGTGTGTGTCTGTCTGTCTGTCTGTGGCTGTCTGTCTGTCTGTGTGTGTGTGTGTGTGTGTGTGTGTGTGTGTCTGTCTGTCTGTGGCTGTTTGTCTGTCTGTGGCTGTCTGTCTGTCTCTGTGTGTGTCCGTCTGTCTGTCTGTGTGTGTGTGTATCTATCTGTCTATCTACCTGTCTATCTTTAGACAGGCAGAAAGACACTTTCATCTTCGGTCCTTGTTGTATTTAACTGAAGTGAGGGTTAGAGTTAGATTCTCTGGTGTGTTTCTTCTATATGAACACCAACATCCTTGAGAGTTAGTGAAGAGGGAGCCGGAAAACCTAATGTTCTGCTCCTAATCAGTGACATCACATTGAAGCCTCGTCACTCAGACTGGTGTTAGCACAAACTGACAGGATTTACAGCATTAATTATGAGCGGATGGTAATCTGGGGACAACGACTTAATTCTGAACTCATTCTGCACCGAAGCCAATGGGATTTAGAGAATTTTAGGATGGGGTTCGTCTGTCTGGGTCTAAACCAGAAGAGGAGAGACCCAGACAGACGGCAAAGGTGCGTGCTCCTGGAGTGATGCTACAGAGATAGATCCAGGACTGAGAACTCATTAAAGATTATATCACCAACTTCAATTGTATTTCACCTATGACCATGTAGTGACACCTCAAGTTAGACATTTTCAAAAATCAACATATTTTACATAGTTCCTCTCCTTGGATCAATTTCATTTTCTGGAGGAGAACAGTAAGTTAAGCTCCTCTACACTCTCAGTCCTGGATCTACAGCCTCAGTCCTGGATCTACAGCCTCAGTCCTGGGTCTACAGTCTCAGTCCTGGGTCTACAGCCTCAGTCCTGGGTCTACAGTCTCAGTCCTGGGTCTACAGCCTCAGTTCTGGATCTACAGCCTCAGTCCTGGATCTACAGCCTCAGTCCTGGGTCTACAGTCTCAGTCCTGGGTCTACAGCCTCAGTCCTGGGTCTACAGTCTCAGTCCTGGGTCTACAGCCTCAGTCCTGGATCTACAGCCTCAGTCCTGGATCTACAGCCTCAGTCCTGGGTCTACAGCCTCAGTCCTGGATCTACAGCCTCAGTCCTGGATCTACAGCCTCAGTCCTGGATCTAGAGTCTCAGTCCTGGATCTACAGCCTCAGTCCTGGGTCTACAGCCTCAGTCCTGGATCTACAGTCTCAGTCCTGGATCTACAGCCTCAGTCATCCCGCTCCCTATATGGACCAATGGTTTTGGTGAATCCACAACTTTTTAGTCCTTAGAGAAAATTGCTGCTGTGATTTAGGGCAAGACACAAATACATTGAAATGAATTGTATCAGAAGTTCCAACTATCAGCGTGGATTGATTTATTAAAAACTATTTGATTCTGGTTAAAAGGAATATGTCTCTTTATAACAAACGATCCTCCACCTGCACCTCCTCCTCCTGCTCCTTTTTTTGCATGATGAAATTCAACCAAAACCCAAGTCCAACAGTCCACTCCACCCAAAACACAAGGTCTGGAGCAGAGCCAGGACTTAAAACCTAGCAACAAAATTAGCTTTGCCTTTGGAAGGGGGGGGGTTCCGGAGAGGGTGGGGGTCCAGAGAGGGTGGGGGGGACTGGCATGGGTACAGGGTGGGCATATGGGGCTTTGTTCCTGGGGTTCAGGGCGTTTAGTCATCCTGTCAGAGGACTGGCAGAGGAGACTGTTGCTGCTCTGAAGGGAGACTGTAACTGCACGGAACAAGACTTTTTCATGGGGGAGAATTTCACACCACAAACAAAGTTACTATGTAGGAAAATCCATGGAGCCACTTCCTCGCTCTGAGATCAGTTTGTGAAGTCGTGACTCAGATTCAGTATTTGTCATTTGCAGTAAAACCCCATTGGAATACTTGTGTAAAAGTCCCCAGTGTGCATCAGACCTTTATGTATTATGAGTTCAATAATAATTAGGGCTGTCCAAAATAGCGCGTTATTAACGCGTTAACGCAAATCAATATTAACGCCGTCATTTTTTTTATCGCGCGATAAAAAAAAAAAAAAAAAAAAAAAAAGATTTTTTTTGTTTTTTTTGTTTTTTGTTTTTTTACTTTTTATTGCAGACAAACACATAGAAACAAAGAAAAGGACTAGTTCAGATACATTGTAGACAGAGATTACAAACAATATGTAGTTGGAGATACAGGGGGCCAAAGAAGAAACCCAGAAGGGCACATAGGAGGGGAGGGGGGGGGGGGGGACATGAAGTGGGAGATGGGGGGAGGGGTTAATAAAAAAGGCAATACAAGCAAACAGTATACAGTCATAGATATACCGAAGGTAAACAGAGAAACAGCATAGAGTATTTACATGAACAAATTTACAAAATATTTACAGATTGTTTATCATCATCATAATGACACCATGATGTTTCTATACAGTCTATGGTCTATACCCACACATACACACACACACCCACACACACACATTGAAGGGGCTTTTTGTTACCAATTATTTATTTTGTCATCCATTTATTGATGATTTTGCATCAAATGTTAGTGTGTAATATAACACTACACATTGTTTTCAATAAAAAAAGCAATTGCACACAGCACGCAAATGTGTGACTAATTTGCGATTAATCGCGAGTTAACTATGAAATTCATGCGATTAATCGCGATTAAATATTTTAATCGTTGGACAGCACTAATAATAATAATAATAAAAATCACAAGAAACAATCATCACTGTGAGCAACAAAAACAGCTTCAATTCAAGTAAAGATCATGAAAGTACTTTGTTCAGACTGATAACAGTTTGTGGGAAGAGGGAAGAATCTGGAACATGGCATTTCCAGAGTGTCAGGGTGCACGGAACGAGGCTGAGATCTTCCTGACTTCCTCTGAATTTTCGTTTTAGCTTAATGTTTAAGATTGTTTATGCATTCCTCATATATTTTTCAAAACTTGTTTGCACCTTGAGATAAGCACTTTCCTAGTTTGTGACTGCCTGGTACTTACAATGGCAGTAAAAAGAATTCTGATTATTTATTTATAAGGAAAAGATGTCTTGCCTAATCATGTGACAGAGGCCAAACAGTACATGCATGTAAAAACTAGTGAGAGAGCCAAACTATTTGAGAGTGAGGAACTGGAAGATTACAGCCAAACTTGACCAAACTATTAAAGAAGACATAATATGCTTTATCGTTATTCTTTAAAATTATAATGAGATTTGTTACTTTGTCATTTCATGTTTTAGAATGTGATCAAATATCGTCAGTAGAAAATAAATGAAGAAACAAGTCTGAGAGTCAATAACGCTTTCCGCCAGTAACTCCCTGTACTGCCACCAGAGGGAGGAAGATAATTAATTTTGTAAGAACTACTGCACTGCAAAAAATGATAAAATATGAGGCAATAATTTCTTGAATCGAGTGTTTTTATCTTCATCTGAGTATATTCTGACGGTGTAAAAACTAGTCTCTCTCTTTGGTCTCTGAACTCTCTCTGGTCTCTCTCGCTGGTCTCCCTCTCTGGTCTCTGTCTCTGATCTGTCTCTGGTCTCTCACATCACGTAGTATAGTTTTTAGATTTGCCAATGGGATAAAGCCATTTAGTGTTCTTTCAAGAACTGTTGCTTTATTTTCTCATTCCAAGGGAGATGATCACTTTTAAAACAAGATAATTTTGCTTTGTCCCATTGGCAAATAGTGTTTTAGGGCAGTCAGAATGTAAGACACATTTTGCCAAATTTGAGCAATTTTTGAATTAATTTTTATTTCTTTTTACAGTGCTGCTGTAACATGTTTAATAAGTCTCCTTTCTAGAACTACAATTACTTACGACAAACATAAGTGTCAACGTCTGAAGAAAAGCAGCCGGTGTTAAATTCAAATGAAAAAGGCCTCACTCTTGTTCTCTGGTCTCAGGAGGCTATTTATCAGGATTACACTCACCAATATTGACCTCATTCTCTAAATAGGAGCTTTGCCGAGTGGCCTGAGGGTGTGTGTGTGTGTGTGTGTGTGTGTGTGTGTGTGTGTGTGTGTGTGTGTGTGTGTGTGTGCATGCATGTGTGTTTGTCTTTTGACGCAGAGCTGTACAGTCTCCACCTGTGGGACAGATCTCCACACCTCCCTCTCCCCTCCTCCCCTCTCCTCCCCTCTCCTCCCCTCTCCTCCCCCCTCCTCCCTGTCCCATGATCGGCCTGTTTGCTCTGTGCAGCTGCAGTCTCGGTGCTTTCATACTGGGTCAATATTGTCTCACGCAGCTTCAGAAAAGCAGGGATGGAGTTTTGGGCTCGTCCATTGTCGCAGAGACCTCTTTAGCGCTTTGTGGTGAAGCGTGTGGACAGACGCCGCCGCAGGAACAGTTTCAAACAGCACACACACACACACACAAACGCACACATTATGCAAAACACTCTTTTTGAAGCTTTTTAACCAAGCTACGACAGTGTCCTCTGGTCAAACACCACGCCGGGTCTGATTCTGACCTGGGAACACGTCTCAAAGCTTCTCTTTAAGACTTAAATCCATGGATGTTCAAGGTCAAAGCCGGTTTATGACATTAAAACAAAACTATTTCCTTTAAATTAGGAACAAGGATTTTCAACAGACAGATAGATTGAGAAAACAGATCAGAGAATCAAACCGTTTTAAACACAGGAAATCCAAAAATAACAAACACATATGAGCCATAGGTCTGTAGGGAGCAGGATGACCACAGTCCAGTATTATTATGTTATAATTTGATATATTTGTTTTGTTAATTTTTAAATCCTTTGGCAAGTTTCCGGTATAGATCCCGGTGGATGGTGATGATCCAGGACACTCAACATTCAACAACATTTATGGACATTGGTCAACTCCCCCATGGACCAATACCAATGTGTTCGCTATTATTTGTGTTTGAATTGTTTGATTCTCTGATCTGTTTTGGCGATTTCAATGGTTCCGTTGAGATTATACTGTTGTGATTTACGGCTATACAAGAATAAATTGAATTGAAATTTATTCCGAGCTACAGGTTAGAGACCCCTACCTTAGACCCTCCTGCTTAAGAGGGGAATCACTAAGAAAAACAGGACTGAGGCTGGATCTCTCTTGTCTCTCTCTGGTCTCTGCCAATGGGACAAAGCCATTTAGTCTTATATCAAGAACTGTTAAATTATTCATTCGAAGGGAGACATTTCTTGTATCTTATTAAAACAAGATAAATTGGCTTTGTCCCATTAGAAAATCTTGTTTTAAGGCCCTCAGAATGTGCTCGAATTAGGATTAAATTTGCACTTCTTTTCATCACTTTTTGCGATGTATAAAGTACTTGAGGAGTTTTACAGCATTAAAACATAGAGTTGTTATTTCAAGGATTTACTTATTGTCGGTTATTTTTTAGAAAATTTGAACCAGGAACACTGCGCTTACATTATTGTTTTGAAAAGCAGAAGTTTTCGATCTTGTCGCCGTGAGCCGCAGATCTGTGAGAATCTGTTTTCTACATTACACAAGTTCAATCATGTTTTCTGTCCATCGCTGATGGAAACACATTTAAATTACAACATGTTTGATCCCTTTTTTACAGGAACTGAAAAAGAAAATAAGTCCAATCTGCAATTGTCTCATTAAGTGCTTCTCAACCTGGGGTACAGCGAATGTCCAGTTTGAATTAGAATTAAATGTACAGAATCACAACATTGAATTGACTTTAATTGTATGTTTGTAAGAGAGAGGCCTACACTTTGGGCTGAGTGAGGGTGGTCTCTCTCTCTCTCTCTCTGGTCTCTCTCTGTGGTTTCTCTGTAGTCTCTCTCTGGTCTCGCTCTAGTCTCCCTCTAGTCTCCCTCTAGTCACCCATGCTGGTCTCTTTCTCTGGTCTTTTTCTCTGGTCTCCCTCTAGTCTCTATCGTCTTTTTCTGGTTTCTCTCTGGTCTCTGTCTGGTCTCTTTGTGGTCTCTCTCTGTGGTCTCTCTTTGGTCTCTCTCTCTGGTCTCTAGTCTCTCGCTGGTTTCTGTCTGGTCTCTCTGTGGTCTCTCTGTGGTCTCTCTCTGGTCTCTTTCTCTAGTCTCTCTGTGGTCTCTCTCTGGTCTCTTTCTCTAGTCTCTCTGTGGTCTCTCTCTCTGTGGTCTCTCTCTGGTCTCTCTGGTCTCTCTCTGTTCTCTCTCTCTCTCTGGTCTCTCTCTCTCTGGTCTTTCTGGTGTATCTCTGGTCTCTCTTTGGTCTCTCTCTCTCTCTGGTCTCTCTCTCTGGTGTATCTCTGGTCTCTCTGTGGTCTCTCTCTCTGGTCTCTCTCTCTGGTCCCTCTCTCTGGTCTCTCTGGTGTATCTCTGGTCTCTCTCTGGTCTCTCTCTCTGGTCCCTCTCTCTGGTCTCTCTGGTGTATCTCTGGTCTCTCTCTGGTCTCTCTCTCTGGTCCCTCTCTCTGGTCTCTCTGGTGTATCTCTGGTCTCTCTCTGGTCTCTCTCTGGTCCCTCTCTCTGGTCTCTCTGGTGTATCTCTGGTCTCTCTCTGGTCTCTCTCTCTGGTCCCTCTCTCTGGTCTCTCTGGTGTATCTCTGGTCTCTCTTTGGTCTCTCTCTCTCTCTGGTCTCTCTCTCTGGTCTCTCTCTCTGGTCTCTCTGGTGTATCTCTGGTCTCTCTCTGGTCTCAAACTGGGTTACTGTGAATGTCCAGTTTGAATAACATTAAAATAAAATGTAGAAAGTCACTCATTACAGACCACAGCATTCTGTCTTCATCTCAATAGAAAAAGTGTAATTTTGTTTTTTATTAACATTTCTGGACATTGATCATCTGCCCCTTATGGAACAATGGCTCTACTGTATGTGTTTTTAATTTCTGGAACAGTCTCCCTGAAAATGTGAGACCGGCATCTTCTCTGACAATGTTCAAATCCAGGATAAAACAGTTCTGTTTAGCTGCAACAACTGAAGGATTGTATCTTCACTATTTTAATGTGATTATTTAGGATTTTAACGATTGTTTCTTTCTTGTTCTGTTCAGCACTTTGAGTCGCCTTGTGTATGAATTGTGCTATAAAAACAAACTTCCCTCATTTTATTAATTCTCTGATCTGTGCTGGCAAACTGACAACATTGTAAAGTCCTCCGAGATAACTGTTGTTGTGATTTAGGGCAATACACAAGACAATTGAAAAGAATAGAATTATCTTTTGCATGTAAGAGAGAGCCCCAGTGAGAGTGGTCCTCTCTGTTTCACTTTTCTGTCGGAAAAAGCTGATCAAAAGTCGAGACAGAGGCCTCTCACACGTGCAACCAACTAGTGATGGAACCATGCTACTTTATCAGATCTTATATATTCATCTATAGGTTCGTTGTTGGTGGTTTGAATTAGGTTCCCCAGCTTTAAGTGTCACAAAAGGCAACAAGGGATGAGACACACACAGCAAAAAATATATATGTATTAAATATGAGGTAAAAACTGCTTGAATAAAGTGGTTTTTATCTTAATTTGATTACATTTTGACATATTTACCAATGGGACAAAGCCATTTATTATTTTTTCAAGAACAGCTGCATTATTTTCTCATTCCAAGGGAGACATTTCTTGTATCATTTTAAAACAAGGTAAGTTTGCTTTGTCCCATTGGCAACTCTTGTTTTAAGGCAGTCAGAATGTGCTCAAAGTAAGATACGTTTTTTTTCCAAATTTGAGAAACTTTTGACTTATTTTTTGTCCCTTTTTCCAGAGTAACAACAGATGGCGTTTGGGACCATAGTTGTTGTCGGCATAATGTTATATTTGAATACATTTCACGGCTTGACTTTAAAGTTGATAAAGTTAATAAAAGTACAATGAGCTGCGACAGTATTTTGTCAGGGCCTGTTCTTTTGAGTTTTGCTGTGACTCACATTCCTGGGTGTGGACTGCCACCTTCTGGTCATCGGAGCAATAGCAGTAAGGTAATGTGAAACTGACGATTGTAACTTGCAGCAGATTTTGTTTAACAATAAAGCTGGGGTACCTAACTTTAAAACTGCAATAATAGAGTTATGTACTATAATCCATTGAAATAAAGTTGTTTTGTTTGTAAGTAGGTATGTTTGGCCTCACTCTCTGGTCTCTCTCGGGTGTCTTTCCAGTTTCTCTGGTCTCTCTCTCTGGTCCCTCTCTGGTCCCTCTCTCTGGTCCCTCTCTCCAGTCTCTCTCTGGTCTCTCTCTGGTCTCTCTCTGGTCTCTCTCTGGTCTCTTTCTGGTCTATCTCTTGTCTCCCACTGGTCTCTTTCTAGTCTCTCGCTCTAGTCTCTCTCTGGTTTCTCTCTAGTCTCTCTCTGGTCTCTCTCTAGTCTCTTTCTAGTCTCTCTCTGGTCTCTCTCTGGTCTCTCTCTGGTCTCTCTCTGGTCTCTCTCTGGTCTCTCTCTGGTCTCTCTCTGGTCTCTCTCTGATCTCCCACTGGTCTCTCTCTGGTCTCTTTCTAGTCTCTCGCTGGTCTCTCTCTGGTCTCTCTCTGGTCTCTCTCTGATCTCCCACTGGTCTCTCTCTGGTCTCTCTCTAGTCTCTCTCTGGTCTCTCTCTAGTCTCTTTCTAGTCTCTCTCCAGTCTCTCTCTGGTCTCTCTCTGGTCTCTTTCTGGTCTATCTCTTGTCTCCCACTGGTCTCTCTCTGATCTCTGTCTGATCTCTATCTGGTTTCTCTCTCTCTGGTCACTCTCTAGTCTCTCCCTGGTCTCTCTCTGGTCTCTTTCTAGTCTCTCTCTGGTCTCTCTCTCTGGTCTCTCTCTGGTCTCTCTCTGGTCTCTCTCTCTGGTCTCTATCTGGTCTCTCTCTGGTCTCTCTCTGGTCTCTCTCTCTGGTCTCTCTCTGGTCTCTCTCTCTGGGGTCTGATACAAGTGGAGTCAGGTGTGTGTGTGGACCACCTGCATGTTTACTGAGAGCCGCTATCACTCCCAGACCAAACAACTGCTTCCTTCCCCCCTCCCTCCCCTCCAACACACCCCCATTCACCCTCATCTCCCCCGTCTCCCCCCTCCTCACCCACGTCTGCCCACGCGCCTCGCACACCGGGCCGGAACCCCCAGCGACAGCACGGGTCTTTCCACAGCCGTGTGATGTGCCCAGGTCAGGTATGTGAGGCAGATATGGGAGGAATAACATCCATTCATTTCAATGGGTCGTGGAGGGAGTAGAGAGACAGAGAGACTCCCCCCTCCCCAGACACTTCCTCTGCCTCAAGTCTTAAGTTCTTCTACTAACGGTCATTTTGACAATTGATTAATCCGGCAATTATTATTCCAAATCATTGATTAGTCGTTTAGATGTTTTATCTCAGTTTGATCCAGTAAAGCCACAAGAAAACATTTTTATCGACATTTACACAATAAATAATTATTTTTCGGTGCAATTACTTGTCTGTTTGTGCTTCTCTCAACAAATAAATGTGTGGAAGTTTGCATAGGGATAAATTAAAGATGAATCAACTATTAACACAACACAAGATAAGTGAACAAGAACTCTATACTCAAATTAAATAACCCCAGAGAAAGACCAGAGAGAGAGAGAGAGAGAGACCAGAAAGAGACCAGAGAGAGAGCAGAGAGAGAGACCAGAGAGACCCAAAAAAGGGACCAGAGAGAGAGACCAGGGAAAGACCAGAAAGAGACCAGTGAGAGAAACCCAAGAGAGAGATCAGAGAGAGAGAAATCAGAAAGACCATAATAAAGAGCCTATTTTGTGTGCGTTGTGAATATTTCTCAAGCTAAATTATAATGTCCTAAACTCGACTAAAGCTGGTGTCTGTGTTTCTGTAAAGTCTGGCACAGACTTTCAGCCTCAGTGATTGTCAGCAGAGACATTAAAGCCTCAGTGCTGCCTTCTCTGTTATGTCTGCTGTGTTTCCATCTTGACAGTTTGTGTTCTCTGCTCTCTCTCTCACAGCGTATGTGTGTGGACTGATGATTATCCAGCAGGTGACGAGCCCAGACCCAAAAACACAACCTTCAAAAACCCCAAAAACTGCTGTTATTATTATTCACCCGCCGTCGTGTGTTTCCTCACTGACATCAAATACCTGCCGTCTCGCTCCTATCAGTGCGATAAGGCCAGTGTGAAGCGGCTTCTGATAAGGAGCGAGGTGGGTGGTCCTGACCCCCTTGGGCCTCCCCTCCCATGTCTGCTCAGGTGCACTGACTGACAGAGGAGTGCACGACGCTGCTGAAAGATCATCCAGGAGTTAAACATAATAGTAATAATAATAATAATAATAATAATAATAATGACAATTATAATAATAATAATAATAATCAGTTTTATGCAGTGCTTTTCTGGACTCTCAAAGACGGATCATATCATTATTCTTTCACTCCGAACACAGTGGTGATAAACTACTATTGTAGCCACAGCTGCCCTGGCAACCAGTATGTGCCATTAGCCCCTGCCACCACCACCAAACATTCGCACACACACCAGACTCGTTTTAATGTGGGTGAAGTGTCTTGCCTAAGAACAGACTTGTAACGTTTGGCACTTTACAGCCGCAGCCGCCCCACTGTGGCACCTGGTGTTCCCAGAGGTCTCCCATCAAAGCACTAACCAGCCCCTGTCCTGCTTAGCATCAGAGGTCTGACAGGATCCAGGTCTGACAGGATCTGGCTTTGACCTGCAGGTATGGCAACCTGAGAGCATCAATCTCACACACAGATTCCAACAGTTTTATTCTAAAAGTCGACATGTTTTGAGGTTTGTCACCATTCACACTTGAGTCTCAATACATTGTGATGTTGTTTTGTAAATCCAGAAATGAGCGAGATAAGGATTGACCAATCAGAGGCCTTCATTCAAAAGAAACTGGCTTCAGCTTACGTTTCCATTCTGCCTTGCACATAATGTATCTTGCACTATACTTTAACCTTCACAACATGTTTCCACATTTCCTGTCTTTTTCCACCTGAGTGATTCGATCTATGCCAATGTGACATGTATTTCTCCATTGTGAGATCAATAAATGTAGCTAATCTTATCTTCCTCTTCCGCTTTAAGGCTAACTGTGGTCATGTCACACTCCTTGGTCCGCCCTCTCCTAATACACAGACTATTGACTTATATATAAATGTAAACTCAGTAACTGTGTGTGTGTGTGTGTGTGTGTGTGTGTGTGTGTGTGTGTGTGTGTGTGTGTGTGTGTGTGTACCTCACACAGAGGTCCTGACAGCTCGTCTCTAAACGTGTGTAGTGCTGTCTGCTTTTGCTGATGGAGCTTTCATGTCGGTGCTTGGCCTCTTTCAATACATCACTTTAACCTGTGTAAGTCTGCGGGGCCCTCTGGTGCTGGAGGTGTCTGTACCTGTATGGTGGTGCTCCTTGGTGTGTGTGTGTGTGTGTGTGTGTGTGTTGTTGTGTGTGTGTGTGTGTGGGTGTGTGTGGGTTCTCCTCCAGCTCCAGTGGAGAATGTGCAGAATAAACATCAGACACCTGAAGAAACAAAGCGACTGTCGGACGTCTCTTTGGACTCCAGCTTCAACCGGAGAAACAGACTCTTTATAAAGTCACTGTAGCAAAGTTTTTTCTTCTTGATCAATCCGTCTGTACTTTCACTGAGTGTCTGGAGGCTGGATTTAAAGCTTCACTCTGTAACTACAGTCAATATAAACTGGAATCATCACACAGAGAGTTTGGGGCCGGCTAATGCGTGCGTGAATGGGTTTTTTTGTTTTCACATCCGTTAATATTTACAGTCTATGGTTTAAGCATGTGTCTTTACTGTGAGGTTTCATTATTCTTCATCAAATAGGAATGTTAAAATATTCCTCAGTTTTTAATTAAGCAAATACACCTCCCTGATGAAAGTTCTGAACAAAGGTTTTCATTACGATTACTTTTAATATATTTTGTTGTATTCAATCTCGGGCCTTGAGTCCTAGCAGGAGGCCAGTCCCTGTGCTCTTCAGAGTCCCAGCAGGAGGCCAGTCCCTGTGCTCTTCAGAGTCCCAGCAGGAGGCCAGTCCCTGTGCTCCTCAGAGTCTGGGTCATGTCACAGACTTGCAGAGCTGTAAAAGTCTATTCTCTGAGTCACAGGAAGCAGAGACCTGGGAACTGGACTTATGTGAGAGGACTTCCTTTAGTCAGGACTGGAGCTGCAACATTTTGAATACACTGCAAATAATAATATGCAATTAGTGTAATAATAATATTAATTAAAGCCGCAAGCGGCAATGAAAGCCCTGGCCCCTCTCACAGCCGCCTACCAGGTGCCAGTCCCATAAGCAGCATGCGGTGTACCAGCCGATGAATTTGCAGCCCAATAGGACCAAGATTGCGCATGGAAAAGCTCATTAATAGGATTCAGTGCACCCCTAGTGGTCACCTCTGGCACATGCGACTTTGGTGAGGATCAAAAAAGTTTAGATCGGAAGCCTCCCATAGGTGGCGCTCTAGAGTCATATTAGGTGTGAACTTTCACACCATTACGCTCAGCCATTACCAACGGTTAGTGATGTGAGTTTCAGCTCTGTAGGTCTGAGCCTGTGGCCAAGAGAGCATAAAACATCGAGAAATTCCCCACCACTTCGCATGCAAACGGTGAAGAATTTCTGACTTCTTCTTGAAATCTGTATAACTTCAATCTGTCCAGATGGATAAATGACATGGTCTCTGCACCAATTAAAAAACACAACTGTCTGTGGCGCTGTTGCACTCGTCATATCGTTGTGTTCAGGGTCATACACTGTATTTATTTATATCATTTCTAGCCTCATCGGACAAACATTGTGCTCAAAAAGCTCATTCAAAAAATTCAGGCTGCTCCCAGTGGTCAGGTGTGGGACTAACAACTTTTGCGTAATGTAATGTTTTGCTTGTCTTGGTTTCAGAGATTACACTCAGCAATCTTCGGGCCGATTAGAGCACTAGTGCCCTATTATTTTGTGACAGGTGGCGCTATAGAGTTCATATAGGAAGATCTATCTTCACATCTGCGTGCGCATGCAACACTCGCTGAGTGGCAAGAAGACAGAGCGGCACATACCAAAGCATGGATGCGACAAGTACTTTTAAAAGACTTAGTGGTCGAAATGCACTGTATGTACGGACTTTGAGGCAAGAAGATAGAAGAAGATAATAATATAAACTAAAAATAAGTATAGGAGACCAAACCCCAAAGCCCAAATGAGACCCGGGTAAGTTCTTTCTGATGATCCCAGAATCCGGGCTTTCTTCCATCCATCCATTTTCTACCCTTTAATCCATTTCTGGGTCAGGGGGGTGGCAATCAGAGATGCCACCCAAGTCTCATAGCACCAGCCCCTCACTGACCCTCTGCAGGTGGTGAGTCCACAGGAGGACGGCTGCTCTCTGAGTGTGAGCATAGCCTTGATCTTTCAGTGGGGGCTTTGGGCAAAGTGGGGTTAAGTGTCTTGCCCAAGGACACAACGACAGCAGTCATCAGTGGGAGTCGGTGGAGAAGGTGCAGAGGTGGGAATTGAACCCACGTCCTTCTGGCCTTAAGGCCAATGCTCTACCAACTGAGCTACTGTCGCCCCGGGCTTTCTTCTGAGCGTTCATTTTCCTGATCGCTCTCAACCATTTCTTACGTTTTTTGCTGTTCTTTTCCAAATAAATTAAACCTTTATCTGGCCCCAGGGCGGCAGAGTTCTGGATGTATTGCAGTTTTTGGAGATGAGTGGAAGGGAGACCGTAGAGGAGGCTATTGCAGTGGTCAAGTCTGGATGTGATGAAGGCACGGATGAGGATTTCTGCGGTGGATTGTGTGAGGGAGGGGCGGAGACAGGTGATGTTGCGAAGGTGGAAAGAGGTTGTTTTGGTGATATAGTTTATGTGTGATTTGAATGTAAGGGTGGAGTCCAGTATAACGCTGAGGTTTGCGCACTGAGGGGGAGGGAGGGACAGAGTGGCCATTGATGATGAGGGAGATGTTCTGGGCAGAGGGGAGGAGGGATTTGGGTGCGGTGAGGATGTGTTTTTGTAGTCCATTTTTCTAATGTCAGAAATGCAGTGTGTGATGGTGGAGAGGATGACTGGGGTGATGGATTTGGTGGAAATGTAAACCTGAGTGTCATCGTCATAGCAGTGAAAATTGAGTCCATAGTGACGAATGATGCAGCCGAGGGGAAGGATGTAAATGATAAAGAGGAGGGGACCGAGTACCAAACCTAAACCCCGGTTTGTGGACATAAACTCTTGGTTGTGGAGATAAAGGGACCCATTTCCATTTGTCAGAAGTTGGATAAAGGCAGTACATAGTCTCTCTTCTGCTTGGAAACCGAAGAAGTGCAGCCGAGGCATATTTGGTCTTTTTTGAGTCAATGTGAAACGCTGTTTTTTAGTGATGGGCGAATGAAGCCAGTAACACTCAGTGAGGTCTCTGAACTATAGCTTCTAACACTGAACCGCGTGTGTGCGTGTGTGTGTGTGTGTGTGTGTGTGTGTGTGTGTGTGTGTGTGTGTGTGCGTGAAAAAAAAGCAGGGACCCCCCTGAATATTGACGAGTATTTTGCACTCTGGACATAAGGAACATGTAGGGAGTAGTTGGTGAGAAGGTTGTGGTCTAGAACATCTGATCTCCCCCACTGTAACCTCACATGACTGTAAAAAAAAATTGTGTTCAGACTTCTGTCTCTGCTGCTGTGTGCCCAGGTGTGGAGGATAGGGTTTCTCTGGAGCTTCTGACCTCCTCGTCCTGTGACCCAGAACCCCATCACTCCTGTGGGTAACTCATCAGTGGGGGCGGACGCAGGGGGAGGCAGGTGGCAGTGGCCCATGGAGAGGTCACTGCTGTGGGTGCGTTAGATGGTCCATGGGGGTCTGGACTTTTCTCCTATGTCACAATGAGGCTTTTATTATTTATTACTCAAACATTGCATCTTATCTTTTGTCTGATAATTAGAGAAGGCATCGCATTCTGCATTCCAAGCAAATACAAACATACAATCATGTGACAAAGGGTAAGGGAAGGTTATTTGTATAGCACAGTTCATTCACAAACTCACACTCAAAGTGCTGAACAAAACAAGATAAGAAACATTAAAATCACACAAAATAGAAATCATACAACATCATCACAGTACATACAACATATCTATTCAGTTTCATGTTTTTGTGTCAGGGATGACTGAGGCTGTAGATCCAGGACTGAGGCTACAGGTATTTTCAATGGATTAAATGGTCAGACCTGTTCCCGGTGCATGTTGGCCTCCGCCAGGGCTGCCCTTTGTCACCGGTCCTGTTCACTGTCTTCATGGACAGAATTTCTAGGCGCAGCCAGGGGCACGCGGGGGTCCTGAGTGACTGAACTCCTCAACCTCTCTAAGGGAGATGGGATTCAACCGTTTGTGACAGTGACAGATGTGATTTTCCTCCAGGAGCAGGTTTAGATAAAGGTGAACCACTTGTATCCTCATAGAGCAATTCATCCTCTGCATTTGACCCATCCTGAGGCCATTAGCCCTCCTTCATGAGCAGTGGTTGCTAGTACAGCGCCTGGGAACCATCTCCAGATGTATAGGCTTGGCTTAGTCAGAACCAAAGCTGGAGGATGTTATCTATTTTGCATGTTTAAAGGTAGGGGAAACCGGGGGAAACCTACACAGACATGGGGAGAACATGCAAACTCCACTCAGAAAGTCTCTGCTCCGGCTGGGTTCATGAGGAAGGCATCTGTAGTGACTATTTTTTACCACTAGAGGGAAACACCATCTTGCATGATGAGGCAGCTGTTCTCTGTAAATCCAGGATGAAGGAAAGGGAATATGACCAGTATTACAGGCTGTGTGTATTTATATAAGATTATATTATAATTCATATCTGAGAAACACACCATCAGATTGAAATACCTCATTAAAGCTGGGATACCTAACTTTGTGAACAAATCAGACAACATTACATACAACATTACATTACTTGTCTGTATTCTGTTAGACAACATGTTATCTTACCCAGACTTGTGAGGTAAAGCCCTATGTGTCCCTAATTGACTCTTTGGGCTGAGAGGTGATTGGTTGAGTGAGGGTGGTCCTCTCTCTTTCACTTTTCAGTCTGAAAAAGCTGATTTAATTATGTGACTAAAGCTAAATGCATGTGAAAACTAGAGCTATGAGATAGAGTTGTCTGGAAGGAAGCTAGAGAAGGAAGCTTTTTGGATCCAGAGAGACCAGAAAGTCTCACTAAAGAATGAATATTTTCAATAAAATCTTGTGCTAAAATATCCTTCAGTTGCTGTTTTCTAAATGTTTATGATCACACTGGAAAAATTATGGGATTTATGGACTAAAGATCCGACTTTAAAAAACAACTCTTTCATACAGGGGCCTCTCCCTCTCCAGGAGCAGAGGTCCGTCCTGAAGAGGAGGAGCTCAGAGTAGAGTTGCTGCTCCTCCATGTGGCGAGGAGCCAGTGGAGGTGGCTCATCTGTTTGGGATGCCTTATGAACGTCTGGAGGTGTTCTGACCCAGGACACAGGATGGGTTCAGGTTTCTAGAATCTAACTGTGATGTCACAGTGTTTGTGCAGCGGCTCCAGATGTTGTGATTACATAAACCACTGCAGAGATTATCACACGCTGGATTAAGAGCAGGTTTACAGTCCGACATGACACCGAAGACCTGCAGCTGAGGATGGAGCCGAGAGGAGAGAAGCTCGAGACAAACGAGGAGAAACACACACTGTCATGTTCTTTACTAAACAACATAGTATTTTTTCATGTTCAGCACTTCCTATTCAGTCTCATGTAAAATGTCACTGCTGTTAAAACGGTGTGATTCTCTGATCTGTGCTGAATCTTTGAAAAGTCCTGTGATGACTGTGGTTGTGATTTAGGGCGACACACAAATACTGTACATTGAGTTGAATTGAAATAAAACGGGATCTCAGTCCTCAGGCTTAAAACAAATTCAGACTCTCTCTGTAAAACTTTTACATCAGTTACTTGCACTTAAACTTAACACATTACTTAGACTTAAACTTGAACACACATACTGAGACACATTGTCTGCTCACTGCTCTCTCCAAACAAGATTTAAACACCTGCAGTATATTCTCAACGCTGCAGCTCAAGTCCTGACTAGAACCAGGAAGTAAGATCAAATTAGTCCTGGTCTCAGGTTTCTGCTTCCTGAGGCTCAGAGAATAGAACTTAAAGCAGATTACCTTGTTCTGCTTGTTACAAGTCTCTCCATGGCCTCGCACCAAAGTACATATGTGACATGTTAGTGCAATATGAACCCTCTGAGGAGCACAGGGACTGGCCTCCTGCTGTGGAACTCTGAGGAGCTCACTGACTGGCCTCCTGCTGGGACTTTGAGACAGGCTTCTACTCTGGCAAACTTCAAATCTGGGCTTTTCTTTCATAAATTCTGTGATTATTACTGTTTTACGTGTTCATGTTTCTTTCCTTCTTTTATAAAGCACTTGTGAATCAATGATGTAAAAAAGCCTGACCTTGCCTCTCCCATCTGCAGGGCTGACAATGTCAGATTGAATATAGACACTGGGGATAGATATTAGAAAATGTGAGCTTTGTGTTTTAAAAGGCGCCCATTCAGCTCTAAATGCTTTATTATGCATACAATATCGACTTATCAAGAGGTCTGCAGCCAAGAGGAGAGGGGGGGAGAAGGGAGAGGGGAGGAGAGAGGAGAGGGGAGGAGAGAGGAGAGGAGAGGGGAGGGGAGGGGAGGAGGGAGAGGAGAGAGAGGAGGAGAGAAGAGGAGAAGAAAGAAGAATGGAGGGGACAGAGGAGAGAGAACAAATGTCTGGGCCAAAAGCCAAAGACATCATCAGAAATGTCTTCATTCCAGAGCAATAATTTTCAGACTGTGATGTCATCTTTTCTTCTGTTCTACACTGTACCTTAATTCTTTATTGTACCTTTGTTGGTGAAACAAACAAAAACAGATCTGCGGAGAACAGACTCAGACTCAATAGTAGGTGTCACTTCTGCATTTCAAAAGATTTTGACAGAAAAATGGGAACATGTCACTTCTCCATCTGTGATTATGTGGTAGGAGTAGGACCTACATCACAAATATCACATATGAGAGAAACAAGAACTGTCCAGTAATGCCGTTACTACAATTTAATGTATTTGTGTATCGTATAGAGTAGAGTAGGAAGGGAGAGCAGAGCAGTGTAGAGTAGAGTAGAGGAAAGTAGAGTAGAGCAGAGTAGATGAGAGTAGAATACAGTACATTAGAGCAGGACAGATAGAGTAGAGTAGAGCATTGTAGCGTAGAGTAGAGTAGAGTACAGTAGAGTACAGGAGTATAGAATAGAGTACATTTGAGTACAGTTAAGTACAGCAAAGCAGGGCAGGGTAGAGTAGAGTAGTGTAGAGTAAAGTAGTGTAGAGTACAGTAGAGTACAGGAGTATAGAATAGAGTACATTTGAGTACAGTTAAGTACAGCAAAGCAGGGCAGGGTAGAGTAGAGGAGAGTAGTGTAGAGTACAGTTGAGTACAGTAAGGTAAAGCAGGGTAGTGTAGAGTGCAGTAGAGTAGCGTAGAGTTGTGTAGAGTACAGTTGAGTACAGTAAGTACAGTAGAGCAAGACAGATAGAGTAGAGTAAAGCATAGCGTAGAGTAGAGTAGAGCAGTGTGGATTAAGTGAATAAAGTAGTGTAGAGTACAGTAGAGTACAGGATTATAGAGTAGAGTAGTGTAGAGTGCACGTGAGCACTGCTCTACTGTACGTAAGTACAGCAGAGCAGGGTAGAGTAGAGGAGAGTAGTGTAGAGTACAGTTGAGTACAGTAAGTACAGTAAAGCAGGGTAATGTAGAGTGCAGTAGAGTAGCGTAGAGTTGTGTAGAGTACAGTAGAGCAGGGCAGGGTAGAGTAGAGTAGTGTAGAGTACAGTTGAGTACAGTAAAGCAGGGTAGTGTAGAGTGCAGTAGAGTAGCGTAGAGTTGTGTAGAGTACAGTAGAGCAGGGCAGGGTAGAGTAGAGTAGTGTAGAGTACAGTTGAGTACAGTAAAGCAGGGTAGTGTAGAGTGCAGTAGAGTAGCGTAGAGTTGTGTAGAGTACAGTAGAGTACAGTAAGTACATTAGAGCAGGGCAGGGTAGAGTAGAGCAGAACCTTCCCATGCCCTGAACTGTCTGAAAGCTGTAGCTGCAGGTGCACGTGGACGGGCTGCAGGGGGCGTACGGGGGCCGCGTTCGGCTCACGGAGGGACTGCCCATCCACACAGAGCTCCGGGGGCCGGGCCGTGCAGCAGCAGTAGCAGCAGCAACCGCAGCAGTAGCAGTAGCAGTAGCGGAGATGTGGCGTATTTCACCGGGACTCCTCCGTCTGCCTCTCCTGCTGCAGACCTCTCATCTCCCCGGTCACCACTGAAGCAGCCCCTTTGGATCCTAACCCAAACCCCAAACCTCGTAATGCGCCCTGGACAGCATCCTTCCGGGGGGAATACTGGCGATTTGGAGAGGTTTTGTTGGAGCAGCTAGTTGCTAGTGCTGGGCTAGCTCCTGCTGCTCTGTGAAGCGAAGATGCTCCGGTGGATACGACAGCAGCTGGTAATGGGCAAAAACATTCATATTTTTCGCGCTTGCATAAAAGACGTGCAAAATCGTGCCACTGTTATGATGTCATTCCAATGCTCAATCAACCATAAGCAAGCACCTTAAACTCGGTACAAGTTTGAGGAAATGAGTTAGAAGTGGGACTCGATAAGGTACAGGCTAGAAAAATGCGAACTATTCTAAACATATTGGGTTGGATTTGGAAAACCTTTGGATCACACAATGGCAAATGTTACTAGTAATTCAAGCAACTGTGACTAATAATTAAATTGTGCAATGATAAAGATTGATTAACTTTAAGTCGGTTAAATGGGTTTGCTAGCGATACCTTTAGCTGTTTGTTTAGTTAAGTGTTTGGTGTTTGCAGATGACAGCCAGGTGTATCACGTTAGCCACCTTCTCAGCTAACTAGCATCAACTTAGTTTTTAGCTTGCCTGCGCTCTTTAAAGACAGTTTTGAACATATAGGTTAAACTGTTTATTCGGACACAAGTTACAATTCTTACGTGTTGTTAGTAGGTTACCCAGTCTAAATGCGGTTCGCAATGTGAAAAAGTTGAAGCTAAACTGGCGGAAAGTATTAGCTAGGGCTAGCCTAACTGTCAGGTAGTTGGCTAACCTGCTCTACTCCTCTGAGGGCTGTTTACTTCATTCAATTAATCTTTCTCCCAGACCTGTCACTGGAATACTATCCATACATTATTAATCTAGCTGGGATAATGCCTTTCTTTTACATTGTGTTGGAGTTTGGAGCTGGGGAATTTAAAGACTCTCCATCCATGGATCTATAATAATAACTCTCCACCAACAAACCAGGCCACAATAATTATACTGTCTTTATCTTATTAGAAAATGATACTTCTTTCATCTATAATCAAACAACTATTGTATGAACGAGCCCTAAAGCTCTGCAGTCTCCAACTAATTCGTTATGACATGATTCACTCAGCTCACAGAGCAGAGTGTAAACGTGTCTTTCATTCAGACAATAAGTAATACATTAAATTTAAAAGTAAATTAGAGTTTTGATCAAGTTCACGGTTGCTTAGTAATATTCATAACTAGACTCACAGTAGCTGGCTATTGTGTTGTGATTATGCTTAACAAAAAGGGATTTCTCAAATAAATATTGTTTTTAGCTGTTTAGTTCTTTTGTTTTCATATACACAAAATGTGTTTAATTACAATGTGTTATAGAAAGTTTGTTTTTATGTGCACGGGTGCATTAATAATGTATATTTGCTAATATAATCTGTCCACTGGCGCACCAATGTACATTTGGATGCTTATTGTATACAAATATTTGATCATTTCAGTTCCCTCTGTGATTTATGTTCCTCTTTGATGTCTGCTTTTTGTGACTCTAGTCTATTGTATTTGATTAATGTAAGTGATGTCCTGGGAGCTCACCATTTATGTGAGAGGTCGTCTATTCGGAGTCCTGTGTCCTGAAGGTTCAAGGATAACATTTTTGCACTACCCTTCAGTTGATGTTCAGACCATTATAAATGTCACATTTTAGTCTTTAGTCTTATTTTCCTCCGTTTTTGTAATGTTTTTGAATGATGAGTGACATGAAAACACAAAAGTCGCAAAATTGAGTTGCTATAATTTCTCGATCACAATATGTTAAGAATGGCATTAATTTGTGGCCCATATCGCAATACTATTGAATTGTCACATTTTTGCCAATTCCCACCCCTACTTCACAGTATAGTTCGTGGCTTAGATTCCCCTTAACATTTCTAACAGCTGTAACTACAGGGAGAACATGTTAACCACACTCTCTTCCAACCTGGATTCGAACCCAGAACCTTCTTGCTGTGGGCGACAGTTGGTAGAGCATTGGCCTTTGAGCCTGAAGGTCGTGGGTTCGAGCCCACCATGAGACCTTCTCCACCAACTCCCTCACTTTGCCTGAAGCCCCCGCTGAAAGATCAAGGCAATGCAATAGAGCGGCCGTTCTCCTGTGGACTCACCACCTGCAGGAGGATCAGTGAGGGGCTGGTGCTATGTGACTGGGTAGCATCTCTGGCCACCCCCCCAACGCAGAAATGGATTAACGGGTAGAAAATGGATGGATGAACCTTCTTGCTTAAAAGTGAGCGTGCTATCTGCTAGTCACTGTGCCACTTACATCTCTCTCTCTGATCTCTCTCTCTTTGGCAAGCCACGGCGATCCAAGAGGGCGCATGTGCCGGCATGGAGGCTGACATATTAGCGGAACTTTCCTATATATGGGCATCGTCTGGTCCTCCCGGTTCTGCGCAGTTGTTGGGCTCCCCTGATGCGTTGCGCCAAATACGCGTGTGTGGCTTTCATGCACGTGCACAGAGGGGCTTGGCCGCACTCTGACCAATCAGCGCTGGTTATCAGAGCAGCAGTAGAGCGAAGTCAGAGCGGGAAGGAAAACAGCTGAGTTTGTGGCAATAAAGTGACAAGGGACAGTAAAATCCCCACAAAATCTGACCTTTGTGAAAGCTGCAGGTTCTCAGTCAGCTGAGCTGAGTTTGAGGCTGAGCTGTTTTAGTTTACGTTGAGTTCTATGTGGAAAATTTCTGGGTAGCCCTCGTGACTTTACTGTAGTCTTGTTTAGTCTGCAGTACCGCGAGAATTCCCCCAAGCATCTCTGTTCTCTCTCTGGACTATTTCTCTCTAGTCTCTCTCTGATTCAATTCATTTCAAGCCCTCAATGACAATAGTAGCTGTCTTGGAGGATTTAACAAAACCGTTAAATTTGCCAACACAGATCAGAGAAACAGTTCAAATACAAGAAATGCAACGATAAAAACACATTGGTATTGGTCCATAAGGGGCAAATTAACAATGTCTATAATAGTTGATAATTGTCCATAAATGTTGTTGAATGTTGAGTCTCCTGCATCTGCAAGGAAAAACTCTAAAACCCAGTGGGAAAAATTAGAAACCTCAGGTCCACATTGAGAAAGGATCTATCCTCTATCCAAAACCTTTTTTCTGAATTTTTGTATTAGGACATTGAGCTGATTGAACCCTATAGACTAACTGGTCATACCTCATGTTAAAGCTCAGAACATACAGAATCTAGTCAGTCAGTGACGTCAGCAGCCCCAGGACACTGTTGCTGAACTAAAGCGGCCCCTTACTAAAAGATTTGGACACCTCTTGATGCCACTCCACCGAGACGAGTTGAAACAAAAAGTGGTTGTTTTAAGTTGTTTTTACACCTTTCTTTGTAGCATGTTTTAGGCCCCGTTTAAACGGAGACGCTGCAAATATGTTGCCACGCCATTAGCAAAAACGACCAGGCTCCTTTTTCAAATTACACAGCGTTTAGGCAACAACAAAAAAACGGTAGTTCTCGCACCCGGCCATTTGTGGGCAGTGGAATGTTACAGCACGACACAACACGCGTGACCCCCAGCAGTTGAACCCCTTCCTCAACAACATCCTCCTCAGGCCACTGCAAAGACGTGACCCAGGACTGAGGCTTTAGACCCAGGACTGAGGCTTTAGACCCAGGACTGAGGCTTTAGACCCAGGACTGAGGCTTTAGACCCAGGACTGAGGCTGGTGATTGAGGACTGATTATCATCTCTTTCTCTATCTCTTTCTGACTGTTGCACTGAGCCAAAGCAATTTCCAAGTCTGTGACTTCCTGTTACTTACGTGGCAATAAAAATGATTCTGATTCTGATTGTAAGGATTCAGGATTTATTCGCTGTTGATGTAGCGCTGATTTTTGTTACTACGGATTTTCAACATTCGAAAAGCGTTCTTTCATAAATACTGTCTTTTGAGTTGGATCTGTTATTATCCACTTTTCCTGCAGAACATTTAATAATATAAATTTGTTTTAGCAAAATCCCCCTTTTCTGGCACTAAAATCACATCCGGAGTCACCCACAAAGTCTATCTTTCTCCAGTATGTGCGGCTAGTTGCTCTCGCCTTTTTCATATTGAGAAACAAATAACTTTAATCAATTCCTTCAAGACAATACTGAGATTTAAAAAGCATGTGTGATAGCGTGTGTCCTGAGGGTGTGTGTGTGTTTGCTTACACGACAGTCGTCTGAGGGCAGAGGGCTGGTGACTTTAGACGCTGCAGAGAATGTGCTGGAAACAACATCTGACATTGAGTTGACATTAGTAGTATCTTAGGACCATTAGCTGCTACTTTTTTTTCTACTTCTTTGATCCCTGCGGCCGCCTATGTAGCGATGCGGCTAATGTGTGTGTTTTTATTGTGGTAGAGTTTTTACGTGTACTCCAAGTTTTAGTAGCTGTAAGGCACTGGTTAATTGTCAAAATAGATGAATGTGAATGAGTAATGGAAGCTAACGGCACCCGGGAGGGGACGAAGATTGACCTGTAAATCGAGAGCTTTGACTGCAGACGCTGCTCCCTCTCCCCCACTGTTCAGAACTCTTGCCCTCCTCTGTACAAAAGGTTAAGTCTTATAATTAAACTGCAGTGAGTTGACGCTCGCTCCATGACGGGAAGTTGTCCCCTCATAGTTTGAGATAAGTCGTCTCTGTGGCTCCGCCCCCTCAACCTGACCTGCCCCGTTGCCCCACCCCCTCTGCCTTACCGGTCTGCTGCCTAATTAAAAGTTTAATTAAAAAGCCTGTTATGGCGTCACCCCACTAATGAGAAAGTTTGCAAGAGGTTATTGTCTGACCTGATCAAATGAGAGAAGTTCTACGCTCTTTTTACAGAAATCTATCTAGCAGCTAAAGGTCCTCGCTGCATCTCGCAAAGGAGGTACAGGTCTGGATCTGAATCTTGCAGTTAACTTTAGAAGCATCATATGTTCAGATGATGTGCAACCATGGAGGCGGGGTCATTGAGAGAACTTCTGTTATCTCGGAGGACTTCACCAACAAAGATCAGAGAATCAAACGGCTCAAAATGTAGGAAATGCAATAATGAAAAAACACATTGAGCCATTGGTCCTTAAGGGGTAGATGACCAATGTCCATAAATGTTGTTGAATGTCGAGTGTCCTGGACTTTCAAAGTTGTTTAAAAAAATCGTGGACTTGTGGTTTGACATAGGGATGGCCAAGTCCTATCATTAACTGACCTTTTGGGATCAAATTGATTTATTGATAGCGTCATTGACCAACTAAACTAAGGTAATTACATCTCTATGTGTGAATGCAAAAGAAGTCGTGTTGCAAGTGCTTCTCCTCGTCCTCACTCTCTCCGCTCCAGTACAATCCACTCTCCTTTCACCATCTGTGATTAGAAAAACCCATCTCGTCTGATTAAAAGCCTCTTTCACAGCCCTGTACAGCCTATACCTCTCCTCCCAGGCCTCTAACGCCTGTAGACTTCATGCAGGGTGTAATTACCTGTCAGAATCAAGAAGTACTTCCAAACCTGTGCCGCTGTAAACACGGTTGTCATGTAGTTCAACAAATGTCGGCAAAAATACTGCTTTTTGTGACGTAAAATTGTGCTTGTGTCAGCAATCCACGTGGAAGAAATGGACAATCTTATTCCCATAGTCCGCAAACGGCTGTGGCTGCTGGTGCCTGGAAACTAGAGAATTATTCAGAATTTAAATTAAGATGACGAGATGCTTTATTCGTCCCACATTTGGGAAATGTCAGTGTTGCATCATCAGTTACAGAACAGTAGAAATGAGGATCACACAACACAAGATAAATGAACAATAACTTTAGCAGTAGAAAAAAGTATACATCTCTAGTTTTAGCGTCATAAGGAAGCAAATCTAAAACTACAACTTCAGCATAATGGAGAAGTAAGTATACAATATGTTCTGTAATTCAACATCTGATCCAGACTTATTACAAAAGGACATGTTTATTGTTTAGTTTATTATTTATTTTATTTTATTTATTTATTTGGGTATTAAAGGAGGTACAATGCATATTAATGAACATTAAACAAATGTTAAAGTGCCAGATTATAGCCTTAGGCTAATTTCCATCTGCAGACCCCCTGGCAGGTTGAAGAACATAAAAACAAACAAGACGTCACAATACAAATCATGCAAAGAATACAATGTACACAGGACTATATACAGGACATGTACAAGGACAGCTGAACACGTACAAACATGTGAGACAGTATAACAATTGACAGAAGGACTTGAGACATTGTATTGCACATCATCCTATTGCACTGCTCCCTACTGCACTGTTCCCTACTGCACTGTTCCCTATTGCACTGTTCCCTACTGCACTGTTCCCTACTGCACTGTTCCCTATTGCACTGTTCCCTGCTGCACTGTTCCCTACTGCACTGTTCCCTACTGCACTGTTCCCTACTGCACTGTTCCCTACTGCACTTTTCCCTATTGCACTGTTCCCTACTGCACTGTTCCCTATTGCACTGTTCCCTACTGCACTGTTCCCTACTGCACTGTTCCCTACTGCACTGTTCCCTACTGCACTGTTCCCTACTGCACTGTTCCCTACTGCACTGTTCCCTATTGCACTGTTCCCTATTGCACTGTTCCCTATTGCACTGTTCCCTACTGCACTGTTCCCTACTGCACTGTTCCCTACTGCACTGTTCCCTACTGCACTGTTCCCTACTGCACTGTTCCCTATTGCACTGTTATTAGGCCGAGCCAATACGAAGTATTGGGGAGGCCTATTGTTATTCACCGGTTTCATATTATTAGGCCGAGCCAATACTTTGTATTGGGGAGGCCTATTGTTATTCACCGGTTTCATATTATTAGGCCGAGCCAATACGAAGTATTGGGGAGGCCTATTGTTATTCACCGGTTTCATATTATTAGGCCGAGCCAATACGAAGTATTGGGGAGGCCTATTGTTATTCACCGGTTTCATATTATTAGGCCGAGCCAATACGAAGTATTGGGGAGGCCTATTGTTATTCACCGGTTTCATATTATTAGGCCGAGCCAATACGAAGTATTGGGGAGGCCTATTGTTATTCACCGGTTTCATATTAATAATAGGCCGAGCCAATTATTGGGGAGGCCCTATTGTTATTCACGATATTATTATTATTATTGGGGAGGCATTTTTTCACCGCACAATTCGATTTTTGACCCTGAAGACATGCACGAAAGTCACATGGGGGGTCTAAAACGAACCGGTTCGGCGAAAAATTTGATAAAACGGACGTTTCGAGATTGTCCGACAAAAGGTGAATCAATAGCGCCCCCTAGAAAATTCAAAATTTTCCATTTCTATTGGAGGCAGGATTGCATATTTTAGAGTAGGTACACGAAATTCGGCTGAGTGATAGATCTCTATGAGACGAGCATAAAAGCCGGTCTAAGCACATGTCTGGGACCAACAGGAAGTCGGCCATGATGGGCCAAAGTTTCGCCACTAATTTGACTTTTCATTTAGAAATTCCGAACTAGTCCCTGGTTTTTCATCACACAGAGTTCTACCACGTCATTTCCCGCTCTGGACGGATTGAAGTTATATAATCATCAACAAAAAGTTAGAAAATCTTCACCGTTTTCTTCCCTCGCCATGGCGAATAAGGCCTTCGTTTTGGCCATTTTCGCTGAGCCCTGAGGGCCACAGGCTCAGACCTACAGAGCTGAGACTCACATCAGTAATATTAGGTTATGGCCTGAACGCAATGACACTAAAATCATTCGCCCAATATGAGCTCTTTAGCGCCACCTGTCGGAAAGTAATAGGGCACTAGTGCTCGGATCGGCCCGAAAATCGCTGAGTGTATTCTCTGGACCGAGACGAGCAAAACATTACATAACGCAAAAGTTGTACGTCCCACACCTGACCACATGGGGGCGCCGAAAGTGAATGAATGAGCTTTTTAGGGCAAAATGTTTGTCCGATGAGGCTAAAAATGAATTCAGAAATACAGCGTATGACCCTGAACACAACGATATGCAACACACAACTGTGAGTGCAACAGCGCCACCTACAGGCAGTTCAAGGTGTTGCATTTTTGGCTTCGTACTAGTCCCTGGATTTTCATCGCACAGACTTCTACCATGTCATTTCTCCATCTGGACGGATTGAAGTTATGCAATCATCGCATAAAAGTTAGAATTTTGTTATCGTTTTCATGCGAGGTAGTGGGGAATTTCTCCATGTTTGATGCTCTCCTGACCACAGGCTCAAACCTACAGAGCTGAAACTCACATCGCTAATAGTTGGTAATGGCCTGAGAGTAATGGTGTGAAAACACACACCTAATATGACTCTACAGCGCCACCTATGGAAGGCTTCTGACCTAAACTTTTCCGATCTTCACCAAAGTTGCAAAATCAAATCTTTACATCTGTACGAGCAAAATACTACTCTACGTAGAGGGTGCATGTCCCGGAGGTGACCACTAGGGACGCACTTTTATCATATAAATGAGCTTTTATATACGTAATCCTGGTCAGATCGGGCTGCCAATTCGTCGCCGTGACGCTTGTGGGACTGGCGCCCAGGAGGCGGTCGCAAGAGGGGCGAGGCCTTTCATCGCCTTGCGGCTTTAATTAGGCCGAGCCAATACGAAGTATTGGGGAGGCCTATTGTTATTCACCGGTTTCATATTATTAGGCGAGCCAATACGAAGTATTGGGAGGCTATTGTTATTCACCGGTTTCATATTATTATTAGGCCGAGCCAATACGAAGTATTGGGAGGCCTATTGTTATTCACCGGTTTCTATTTCTTTTTCCGCAACTTCAATTCGATTTTTGACCCTGAAGACATGCACGAAAGTCTGCACATGGGGGGTCTAAAACGACCGGTTCGGCGAAAAATTTGATAAAATGAACGTTTCCAGATTGTCCGACGCTCGCCGACTCTATAACGCCCCCCCCCTAGAAATTTCATTTTTTTTGACCCTCTGGGGATTTTTTTTCAAATTTTTGAGTAGGTATACGAAATTCGGATGAGTGATAGATCTCTATGAGACGAGCATAAAAGCCGTTCTAAGCACATGTCTGGGACCAACAGGAAGTCGGCCATGATGGGCCAAAGTTTCGCCACTAATTTGACTTTTCATTTAGAAATTCGAACTAGTCCCTGGTTTTTCATCACACAGAGTTCTACCACGTCATTTCCTAATCTGGACGGATTGAAGTTATATAATCATCGAAAAAAAGTTAGAAAATCTTCACCGTTTTTGTCCCTCGCCATGGCGAATAAGGCCTTCGTTTTGGCCATTTTCGCTGAGCCCTGAGGGCCACAGGCTCAGACCTACAGAGCTGAGACTCACATCAGTAATATTAGGTTATGGCCTGAACGCAATGACACTAAAATCATTCGCCCAATTCGAGCTCTTTAGCGCCACCTGTCGGAAAGTAATAGGGCACTAGTGCTCGGATCGGCCCGAAAATCGCTGAGTGTATTCTCTGGACCGAGACAGCAAAACATTACATTACGCAAAAGTTGTACGCCCCACACCTGACCACTGGGGGCGCCGTAAAGTGAATAGATGAGCTTTTTGGGGCAAAATGTTTGTCCGATGAGGCTAAAAATGAATTCAGTAAATACAGCGTATGACCCTGAACACAACGATATGCAACACACAACTGTGAGTGCAACAGCGCCACCTACAGGCAGTTCAAGGTGTCGCATTTTTGGCTTCGTACTAGTCCCTGGATTTTCATCGCACAGACTTCTACCATGTCATTTCTCCATCTGGACGGATTGAAGTTATGCAATCATCGCATAAAAGTTAGAATGTTGTTATCGTTTTCATGCGAGGTAGTGGGGAATTTCTCCATGTTTGATGCTCTCCTGACCACAGGCTCAGACCTACAGAGCTGAAACTCACATCACTAACAGTTGGTAATGACCTGAGAGTAATGGTGTGAAAACACACACCTAATATGACTCTACAGCGCCACCTATGGAAGGCTTCTGACCTAAACTTTTCCGATCTTCACCAAAGTTGCAAAATCAAATCTTTACATCTGTACGAGCAAAATACTACTCTACGTAGAGGGTGCATGTCCCGGAGGTGACCACTAGGGACGCACTTTATCATATAAATGAGCTTTTATATACGTAATCCTGGTCAGATCGGGCTGCCAATTCGTCGGCGTGACGCTTGTGGGACTGGCGCCCAGGAGGCGGTCGCAAGAGGGGCGAGGCCTTTCATCGCCGCTTGCGGCTTTAATGAAAATTGTTATTCGGTGGTTTCATATTATTCTTTTTCCGCCGAAACAATTCGATTTTTGACCCTGAAGACATGCACGAAAGTCTGCACATGGGGGGTCTAAAACGACCGGTCCGGCGAAAAATTTGATAAAACGGACGTTTCCAGATTGTCCGACAAAAGGCGAATCAATAGCGCCCCCTTGAAAATTCAAAATTTGCCATTTCTATTGGAGGCAGGGTTGCATATTTTGGAGTAGGTACACGAAATTCGGATGAGTGATAGATCTCTATGAGACGAGCATAAAAGCCGGTCTAAGCACATGTCTGGGACCAACAGGAAGTCGGCCATGATGGGCTGAAGTTCGCCGCTAATTTGAATTTTCATTTATAAATTCGAACTAGTCCCTGGTTTTTCATCACACAGAGTTCTACCACGTCATTTCCTAATCTGGACGGATTGAAGTTATATAATCATCGAAAAAAAGCTAGAAAATCTTCACCGTTTTCGTCCCTCGCCATGGCGAATAAGGCCTTAGTTTTGGGTGTTTACGCTGAGCCCTGAGGGCCACAGGCTCAGACCTACAGAGCTGAGACTCAAATCAGTAATATTAGGTTATGGCCTGAACACAATGACACTAAAATCATTCGCCCAATTTGAGCTCTTTAGCGCCACCTGTCGGAAAGTAATAGGGCACTAGTGCTCGGATCGGCCCGAAAATCGCTGAGTGTATTTTCTGGACCGTGACGAGCAAAACATTACATTACGCAAAAGTTGTAAGTCCTACACCTGACCACTGGGGGCGCCGGAAAAATGAATGAAGGAGCTTTTTGGGGCAAAATGTTTGTCCGATGAGGCTAAAAATGAATTCAGTAATACAGCGTATGACCCTGAACACAACGATATACAACACACAACTGTGAGTGCAACAGCGCCACCTACAGGCAGTTCAAGGTGTCGCATTTTTGGCTTCGTACTAGTCCCTGGATTTTCATCGCACAGACTTCTACCATGTCATTTCTCCATCTGGACGGATTGAAGTTATGCAATCATCGCATAAAAGTTAGAATTTTGTTATCGGTTTCATGCAAGGTAGTGGGGAGTTTCTCCATGTTTGATGCTCTCCTGACCACAGGCTCAGACCTACAGAGCTGAAACTCACATCGCTAACAGTTGGTAATGACCTGAGAGTAATGGTGTGAAAACACACACCTAATATGACTCTACAGCGCCACCTATGGAAGGCTTCTGACCTAAACTTTTCCGATCTTCACCAAAGTTGCAAAATCAAATCTTTACATCTGTACGAGCAAAATACTACTCTACGTAGAGGGTGCATGTCCCGGAAGTGACCACTAGGGACGCACTTTATCATATAAATGAGCTTTTATATTCGTAATCCTGGTCAGATCGGGCTGCCAATTCGTCGGCGTGACGCTTGTGGGACTGGCACCCAGGAGGCGGTCGCAAGAGGGGCGAGGCCTTTCATCGCCGCTTGCGGCTTTAATGAAAATTGTTATTCGGTGGTTTCATATTATTCTTTTTCCGCCGAAACAATTCGATTTTTGACCCTGAAGACATGCACGAAAGTCTGCACATGGGGGGTCTAAAACGACCGGTCCGGCGAAAAATTTGATAAAACGGACGTTTCGAGATTGTCCGACAAAAGGCGAATCAATAGCGCCCCCTTGAAAATTCAAAATTTGCCATTTCTATTGGAGGCAGGATTGCATATTTTGGAGTAGGTACACGACATTCGGATGAGTGATAGATCTCTATGAGGCGAGCATAAAAGCCGGTCTAAGCACATGTCTGGGACCAACAGGAAGTCGGCCATGATGGGCCAAAGTTTCGCCACTAATTTGACTTTTCATTTAGAAATTTGAACTAGTCCCTGGTTTTTCATCACACAGAGTTCTACCACGTCATTTCCTAATCCGGACGGATTGAAGTTATATAATCATCAAACAAAAGTTAGAAAATCTTCACCGTTTTCGTCCCTCGCCATGGCGAATAAGGCCTTCGTTTTGGCAATTTTCGCTGAGCCCTGAGGGCCACAGGCTCAGACCTACAGAGCTGAGACTCACATCAGTAATATTAGGTTATGGCCTGAACGCAATGACACTAAAATCATTCGCCCAATATGAGCTCTTTAGCGCCACCTGTCGGAAAGTAATAGGGCACTAGTGCTCGGATCGGCCCGAAAATCGCTGAGTGTATTCTCTGGACCGAGACGAGCAAAACATTACATTACGCAAAAGTTGTAAGTCCTACACCTAACCACTGGGGGCGCCGGAAAGTGAATGAATGAGCTTTTTGGGGCAAAATGTTTGTCCGATGAGGCTAAAAATGAATTCAGTAATACAGCGTATGACCCTGAACACAACGATATGCAACACACAACTGTGAGTGCAACAGTGCCACCTACAGGCAGTTCAAGGTGTCGCATGTTTGGCTTCGTACTAGTCCCTGGATTTTCATCGCACAGACTTCTACCATGTCATTTCTCCATGTGGACGGATTGAAGTTATGCAATCATCGCATAAAAGTTAGAATTTTGTTATCGTTTTCATGCGAGGTAGTGGGGAATTTCTCCATGTTTGATGCTCTCCTGACCACAGCCTCAGACCTACAGAGCTGAAACTCACATCACTAACAGTTGGTAATGACCTGAGAGTAATGGTGTGAAAACACACACCTAATATGACTCTACAGCGCCACCTATGGAAGGCTTCTGACCTAAACTTTTCCGATCTTCAGCAAAGTTGCAAAATCAAATCTTTACATCTGTACGAGCAAAATACTACTCTACGTAGAGGGTGCATGTCCCGGAGGTGACCACTAGGGATGCACTTTATCATATAAATGAGCTTTTATATACGTAATCCTGGTCAGATCGGGCTGCAAATTCGTCTGCGTGACGCTTGTGGGACTGGCGCCCAGGAGGCGGTCGCAAGAGGGGCGAGGCCTTTCATCGCCGCTTTGCGGCTTTAATTATTATTATTCTTTTTTTTCCGCATCTTCAATTCGATTTTTGACCCTGAAGACATGCACGAAAGTCTGCACATGGGGGGTCTAAAACGACCGGTTCGGCGAAAAATTTGATAAAACGGACGTTTCGAGATTGTCCGACAAAAGGCGAATCAATAGCGCCCCCTTGAAAATTCAAAATTTTCCATTTCTATTGGAGGCAGGATTGCATATTTTTGAGTAGGTACACGAAATTCGGATGAGTGATAGATCTCTATGAGACGAGCATAAAAGCCGGTCTAAGCACATGTCTGGGACCAACAGGAAGTCGGCCATGATGGGCCGAAGTTTCGCCACTAATTTGACTTTTCATTTACAAATTCGAACTAGTCCCTGGTTTTTCATCACACAGAGTTCTACCACGTCATTTCCTAATCTGGACGGATTGAAGTTATATAATCATCAAAAAAAAGTTAGAAAATCTTCACCGTTTTCATCCCTCGCCATGGCGAATAAGGCCTTCGTTTTGGCCATTTTCGCTGAGCCCTGAGGGCCACAGGCTCAGACCTACAGAGCTGAGACTCACATCAGTAATATTAGGTTATGGCCTGAACGCAATGACACTAAAATCATTCGCCCAATATGAGCTCTTTAGCGCCACCTGTCGGAAAGTAATAGGGCACTAGTGCTCGGATCGGCCCGAAAATTGCTGAGTGTAATCTCTGGACCGAGACAAGTAAAAAATTACATTATGCAAAAGTTGTAAGTCCCACACCTGACCACTGGGGGCGCCGTAAAGTGAAGGAATGAGCTTTTTGGGGCAAAATATTTGTCCGATGAGGCTAAAAATGAATTCAGAAATACAGCGTATGACCCTGAACACAACGATATGCAACACACAAACTGTGAGTGCAACAGCGCCACCTACAGGCAGTTCAATGTGTCGCATTTTTGGCTTCGTACTAGTCCCTGGATTTTCATCGCACAGACTTCTACCATGTCATTTCTCCATCTGGACGGATTGAAGTTATATAATCATCGCATAAAAGTTAGAATTTTGTTATCGTTTTCATGCGAGGTAGTGGGGAATTTCTCCATGTTTGATGCTCTCCTGACCACAGGCTCAGACCTACACAGCTGAAACTCACATCGCTAATAGTTGGTAATGGCCTGAGAGTAATGGTGTGAAAACACACACCTAATATGACTCTACAGCGCCACCTATTGAAGGCTTCTGACCTAAACTTTTCCGATCTTCACCAAAGTTGCAAAATCAAATCTTTACATCTGTACGAGCAAAATACTACTCTACGTAGAGGGTGCATGTCCCGGAGGTGACCACTAGGGACGCACTTTATCATATAAATGAGCTTTTATATACGTAATCCTGGTCAGATCGGGCTGCCAATTCGTCGGCGTGACGCTTGTGGGACCGGCGCCCGGGAGGCGGTCGCAAGAGGGGCGAGGCCTTTCATCGCCGCTTGCGGCTTTAATTATTATTCTTATTTATTTTCCGCAACTTCAATTCGATTTTTGACCCTGAAGACATGCACGAAAGTCTGCACATGGGGGGTCTAAAACGACCGGTTCGGCGAAAAATTTGATAAAATGAACGTTTCCAGATTGTCCGACGCTCGCCGACTCTATAATGCCCCCTAGAAATTTCATTTTTTTTGACCCTCTGGGGATTTTTTTTCAAATTTTTGAGTAGGTACACGAAATTCGGATGAGTGATAGATCTCTATGAGTCGAGCATAAAAGCCGTTCTAAGCACATGTCTGGGACCAACAGGAAGTCGGCCATGATGGGCCGAAGTTTCGCCACTAATTTGACTTTTCATTTAGAAATTCGAACTAGTCCCTGGTTTTTCATCACACACAGAGTTCTACCACGTCAGTTCCCAATCTGGACGGATTGAAGTTATATAATCATCGAAAAAAAGTTAGAAAATCTTCACCGTTTTCGTCCCTCGCCATGGCGAATAAGGCCTTCGTTTTGGCCATTTTCGCTGAGCCCTGAGGGCCACAGGCTCAGACCTACAGAGCTGAGACTCACATCAGTAATATTAGGTTATGGCCTGAACGCAATGACACTAAAATCATTCGCCCAATATGAGCTCTTTAGCGCCACCTGTCGGAAAGTAATAGGGCACTAGTGCTCGGATCGGCCCGAAAATCGCTGAGTGTATTTTCTGGACCGAGACGAGCAAAACATTACATTACGCAAAAGTTGTAAGTCCTACACCTGACCACTGGGGGCGCCGGAAAAATGAATGAAGGAGCTTTTTGGGGCAAAATGTTTGTCCGATGAGGCTAAAAATGAATTCAGTAATACAGCGTATGACCCTGAACACAACAATATACAACACAAACTGTGAGTGCAACAGCGCCACCTACAGGCAGTTCAAGGTGTCGCATTTTTGGCTTCGTACTAGTCCCTGGATTTTCATCGCACAGACTTCTACCATGTCATTTCTCCATCTGGACGGATTGAAGTTATGCAATCATCGCATAAAAGTTAGAATTTTGTTATCGTTTTCATGCGAGGTAGTGGGGAATTTCTCCATGTTTGATGCTCTCCTGAACACAGGCTCAGACCTACAGAGCTGAAACTCACATCACTAACAGTTGGTAATGACCTGAGAGTAATGGTGTGAAAACACACACCTAATATGACTCTACAGCGCCACCTATGGAAGGCTTCTGACCTAAACTTTTCCGATCTTCACCAAAGTTGCAAAATCAAATCTTTACATCTGTACGAGCAAAACACTACTCTACGTAGAGGGTGCATGTCCCGGAGGGGACCACTAGGGACGCACTTTATCATATAAATGAGCTTTTATGTACGTAATCCTGGTCAGATCGGGCTGCCAATTCGTCGCCGTGACGCTTGTGGGACTGGCGCCCAGGAGGCGGTCGCAAGAGGGGCGAGGCCTTTCATCGCCGCTTGCGGCTTTAATTATTATTTTTTTTTAAATTATTATTTTATGTTTAGACAGAATCAAAATGATTTTATTGCCATGTCTGTAACAAGTCTGAAACTAGGAATTTGTTTAATCAACATTTCAAAGAAAGACCCACAATGCCAGCCTTTTTACTTTTGTTCGTTTGTAGAGCAAAGTTCATACACGAGGCAACTCAAAGTGCTCAACAAGACAAAGAGACTATCAAACAAGACTAGGGATGCACAATAATATCGGTGCCCGATAATTATCGGAAATTATTGGCAATTATGACGATAAGTCCGATAGTAAGAAATCAATCAATAAAATAAGCCGATATTGGTAAAGACATCATCTCCATTTTGCCTTTTGAACTGTCTGTCATGGCTCGTGCTGATGGCTCTCTTCTCAACCCCTCCACTCCCGTAAGGAAATGTCGCATATTTTTTGCGTCACCGAACCACACGCTTGTTGTTGTTTACTCAGAAATGACATCATGGTGTGGCAGTCACCAGTGTGGGCATTCTTTACCGTGTCTGACCAAGACAATTCACTCGCAGTCTGTAAAACGTGTTCTGCAGAAATTTCACAAGGAGGGGTAAAGTCGACGAGCTTCAACACAATAAATCTCATAAGTCACGTCAAAATTCACCATCGTGAAAATGAATGGAAGCTATACAAAGCTACTTGTGCTTCGAACCCAAAGAACAGTAGCGCACCCGGCAAACGTAAAGCCACAGCGAACGCTTATTTTCTGCTGCCACAAATGTAATCGATGACAAACGAAACAGGTTGGGATGTGAAAAGGCAGAGATGATACTGCTTGTTAACAAAAATCTACCACTGATCTGACCTGAATTGTCATTATTGTTTTGAGAGGTCTGCTATCAGGAAATAATGACCGGTAGAACGTTTTGAAATTACATTCAAATCAATGGAGCATTCTACTGCTGCTGTGAGGAGCCGTGTAATTATAACATATAAATACTTCGCAATCTCTTAATCCTAACTCCATATCAAGATCTATGACACTGGAGCAGAAGCCTAAAAGTTCAGTACAGTTTGAGTTTGAAGAGTAGCGGAGCCTTTCTCAGACAGATCAACATCTCTGCAGTAGTGGCTAAAGCTAACTTAAGCTACTGTGCGGTGAGACGTATTAATGATGAAGAAACACAGGAGGCCTTCAGGCGGTCTGGAGCAGCAGCTCAAAATATATTGTTCTGTGACTGCACTTAAGCTGCTGTTTGTGTCGCTTACAAAAAGGAAACAAGAAATTACTAAGAGACCGACATAACTCCTACTGCGGTTCAATTTGATTCAGATCTAGACCAATCTCAAAACTGTGGCTTTCAATAGAACAGACTTAAAGCAAGTCTCTCCCTGGCCTCGTTCTAAAGTATCTGACATGTTCCTTCCATATGAACCAACTCTGAGGAGCACAGGGACTGGCCTCCTGCTGGTCCCAGATTCACATTCAGGACTAAACATGTGGAGGTAGCGTATCAGACGGGCTTCTACTCTGACAATGTTAACATCCAGGTTAAAACAGTTCTGTTTCGCTGCAACAACTGAAGGATTGCATCTGTTCTATTTTTTTAATGCACTATAAATAGTCATGATTTTAATGTATTGCCTAGGGATGCACAATAATGCAAATTTCAACCGATATTGATAATTTTATGTCTGCCGATAACGATAACCAATAATGTCAAACCCATCTCCTGCTTTAATTTTGACCCATGAAATATAACAAGAATCACTTTGTGGAGCAAAAAGTTGGAATTTATTAATTTATATTCTTGCTTCAAAAGGCCACTGTTTTAGAGTCAGGAACTAGAGACATGGATTTTATTACATTTTTTTGGGAGTTTGAAAATTAGGTACCTCAACTTTTATCAAATCACAAAGGTCGAGAAAGGCCTGTTATTTTTTTATGTTGTTGAATTCTTTTTCATTGGGAGGGGTGCCAACACAACTCTATGGGAAAGAAGCCATTTTAAATCATATCAATCAATCAATTATTTGTATAGCACAATTTGTGTACAAGCAAATTCATGGTGCTTCACAAGAGCAATTAAAAAACACAAAATGCATAAAGTCAATTAAATATACAATAATTTCATATTAAAACAGTAGCATAAAAGTATGGGTAAAATGTGAGTTTAAAAAGGAAGATAACAGCAATAAATCGTACTAAATAGAATCAGTAAGCACAGCTAAACAGATTTAATTTTAACCTAGATATAGATATCATCCAATCTACAGCCCTCTGCTGCTAAGTTAAAGTAGTGTTTGAGATCAATGACATCGAGATTTAGACAGACCATTTGAAAGTTCAGGACTTTGGTTCAGAATTGCACTTGTTCCATGTATTTGGCTGAATGTGTTGTGTCTTTGTGCAGATATGTTGGAAATGATTTGGACATCTGATGATAGAGATTCTCTGACTTTTGTCCAATGCTCACGTGTGACTTTGTGTTGTCTGCAGGGCTTTGATCCTCCGCATCAGAGCGACACCAGGACAATATACGTGGCCAATCGTTTCCCACTAAACGGCCACTACGTCCCCCAACGCTTCGCCGACAACCGCATCATCTCATCCAAGGTATGACACACTGAGCTGGGACAGTCTCTCTCTCTCTCTGCTCTCTTTCTGCTCTCTCTGCTCTCTCACTGGTCTCTCTCTGTTCTCTCTCTGGTCTCGCTCTCTGGTCTCGCTCTCTGGTCTCGCTCTCTGGTCTCGCTCTCTGGTCTCGCTCTCTGGTCTCGCTCTCTGGTCTCGCTCTCTGGTCTCGCTCTCTGGTCTCGCTCTCTGGTCTCAGGTCTCGCTCTCTCTGGTAGATCCAGGTCTGAGGCTGTAGAACCTGGTCTGAGGCTGTAGACCCTGGTCTGAGGCTGTAGACCCTGGTCTGAGGCTGTAGACCCTGGTCTGAGGCTGTAGACCCTGGTCTGAGGCTGCAATATTTGAATCTAATTTGTTGACGCTGCTTGTGTTTTTCAGTACACAATATGGAATTTCGTCCCCAAGAATCTGTTCGAACAGTTCAGAAGAATCGCCAACTTCTACTTCCTCATCATCTTCCTGGTGCAGGTGAGTGTCTCCTCTGGTGTAACAAGGGGAGTGACTCAAGACAAGACTTGTTTGGAAAGATCCAGGATTACACAGTGATGATGCAAACCTCCCCTCCCTCTCTCCTTCCTCCCTCCCTCTCCCCCCCCCCTCCCTCTCTCCCATAATCTATTGAATAGATTCTATTTTTTCAGCCTTGTGTCTAGACTAACGGCTGAGCATTTGGTTGAGTCTGAAAAAGTCTTAGAGATTCCTTTCTCCTTTCTCTGTCTCTTTATCTCTCTCTGTCTCTGTCTCGCTCCTGCTGCACGACACAGAGCACCGTGACAGTAGCAGATGTAGAGGAAAACACTTAGGAATCTCCACACACAGACAGATTAGGTAAGAACGAGGCCACGAAAGGTGAACCGTGTTATAGGGGGTTCCCGAAGTTTTAAGCCTGCGACCCCTACCCCACCTCAACAACCCTTCCCATCGTGTGAAATGTAAAGCATGTAATTCCTTGATTTGTAGTAAGCCGGGTTCAAGTGATAGGCTTCGCAGGCTCCCCCTTAGCAGAGGTGAAGGGCATTTCTTGCGTTCTCCTGTTCTTCTCTGCCCTCTCGGATGATCCCCCTGCCGCAGTCTTCGCACCATCAATCGGCCTCACCTCTGTGACTTTTCTCCCCCTCCGGCTTTTGTATTTTCAGAGCCGCCTTAAGTGCATCACTCACAGTCTGCAGATAGTGTAATGAGTTCTGACTTTCTTATGTTAATTTGAATGAGTTTTGTATGTATAGTTAAAAACAGTATAGGCCTATAAAATCCCCAAATTGTATAGGTCAGTGTCTCCCAAAGTGGGGTCCACGGCCCCCTGGTGGGCCGCGAGGGTACTGCAGGGGGTCATAAAAAAAAAAATATATATATATATATATATAATTATTTAATGTTAAATTTATAATGTTTTGTTTGTAATATTAAAATATTTGTGTTCATTATTTGACTTGAATAATCCACTGTAATCATTTTTGTATTACAATGTTTGTAGCAGAGGCTATTTCCCCTAAAATAACCAGAAAAGCCTATTCTTAATGTTGTCTTCTTGGTTATTATTTTGGGGGGCCACGCAGACCCGTCAGATTTTTAAGGGGGCCTCGGTGTTACTGAGTTTGGGAATGGCTGGTATAGGTAATTGTTGTTTAGTTGTTAGCAGGCAGTCCCTTGTTCACAATGTGAAGTCATTCGCAAGAAGTTATTACAGTTATTAAGAAATTATACATTCTTTTTAGGCTATGGTCAAACGTAGGCTGACTAAGGATTTGTTTTATTTATTTGTAGTTAATAAATTACATTCCAAAAACGGTGAATATGAAAATCCATGATTTCTTTGCAGATAGAAATTAGGACAACCAAAAAGTGCTCAACCCAATCCACTCAAATGTTGTCCCTTATTTTTCTGTTCTCAAGTTGGCAACCCTTGTCGGGACCCTCACTCAGGGAACCACTGTAACCACTCTCTTTCTGGTCTCTAGAGAGACTCTATCTCTAGTCTCTCTCAGTCGCTCTCTCTCTGGTCTCTGTATGGTCTCCCTCTGGTCACTCTCTCTGGTCTCTTTTGCTCTTTCTCTCTGATCCCTCTTTGGTCTCTCTTGTTATGTTGGTGCCACATAAAGAATGGCGAAGCCTCCAGTCCATACCACAGTGGACCAGGGTCAGGTTAGTTTACAGTTCTGTTGCTCTTGAAGTAACAGCCCTGTGTGTCACGGTGCAGGTCTCCTCTGGTCTCGCTCTCTCGCTCTCTCTCTCTCTCTCTCGTTACAGCTTAGTGTGAGTCATGGTGCAGGTTACCTCTGGTCTCTCTCTCTCTCTGGTCTCCTGGTTAAAACTTGGTGTAAGTCATGATGCGTGTCTCCACTGGTCTCTCTCTGGTCTCTCTCTCTGGTCTCCTCTGGTTAAAGCTTGGTGTACAGTGCAGCAAACTCACTCCAGAAGTTCAGTGAGGATCTTTTGAATGATCCAATGTTGTCCTAAATGACTGATGATGATAAATAGAATGCACCTGTGTGTAACCAAGTCTCCGTATAAATGCACCTGCTCTTTGACAGGCTCAGGGCTCTGTTTAAAGCGCAGAGAGAACCATGAAGACAAAGGAACACACCAGGCAGGTCCGAGATACTGTTGTGGAAAAGTTTAAAGCCGGATTTGGATACAAAAAGATTTCCCAAGCTTTAAACATCTCAAGGAGCACTGTGCAAGCAATTATATTGAAATGGAAGGAGTATCAGACCACTGCAAATCTACCAAGACCCGGCCGTCCCTCCAAACTTTAATCTCAAACAAGGAGAAGACTGATCAGAGATGCAGTCAAGAGGCCCATGATCACTCTGGATGAACTGTAGATAACTACAGCTGAGGTGGGAGAGTCTGTCCATAGGACAACAATCAGTCGTGCACTGCTCAAATCTGGCCTTTATGGAGGAGTGGCAAGAAGAAAGCCATTTCTCAAAGATATCTATAAAAAGTCTCGTTTAAAGTTTGCCACAAGCCACCTGGGAGACACACCAAACATGTGGAAGAAGGTGCTCTGGTCAGATGAAACCAAAATCGAACTTTTTGGCCACAATGCAAAACGATATGTTTGGCGTAAAAGCAACACAGCTCATCACCCTGAACACACCATCCCCACTGTCAAACATGGTGGTGGCAGCATCATGGTTTGGACCTGCTTTTCTTCAGCAGGGACAGGGAAGATGGCTAAAATTGATGGGAAGATGGATGGAGCCAAATGCAGGACCATTCTGGAAGAAAACCTGTTGGAGTCTGCAAAAGACCTGAGACTGGGACGGAGATTTATCTTCCAACAGGACAATGATCCAAAACATAAAGCCAAATCTACAATGGAATGGTTCACAAATAGACGTATCCAGGTGTTAGAATGGCCAAGTCAAAGTCCAGACCTGAATCCAATCGAGAATCTGTGGAAAGAGCTGAAGACTGCTATTCACAAACGCTCTCCATCCAACCTCACTGAGCTCGAGCTGTTTTGCAAGGAAGAATGGGCAAGAATTCCAGTCTCTCGATGTGCAAAACTGATAGACATACCTCAAGCGACTTGCAGCTGTAATTGCAGCAAAAGGTGGCGCTACAAAGTATTAGCGCAAAGGGGCCGAAGCATATTGCACGCCCCACTTTTCAGTTTTTTATTTGTTAAAAAAGTTTAAATTATTCAATAGATTTCGTTCCACTTCATGATTGTGTCCCACTTGTTGTTGATTCTTGACAATTTTTCAATCTTTTGTCCAATTTTTTATTTTTATGTTTGAAGCCTGAAATGTGGCGAAATGTTGAAAGGTTCAAGGGGGCCGAATACTTTCGCAAGTCAGGTCTCTGGTCTCTCTCTCTGGTGTCCTCTGGTTAAAGCTGGCTGTGACTCATGGTACAGGTCTCCTCTGGTTAAATCTGCACGCTCTGTTGTGTTCGGAGCGTAGGCCCTTCACAAAGCATCACTCACTGGTGCTTTAGAACTGCATTTGGCATTCAAATCTCCAGCCTCGACTCAGCACTGGCCACTCATCTCACACGCCCTTCAGGACGCCACTTGAAGCTGGACTTTTTGGATTGAAGTCATTTTGATCTGCTGATTTTCCTGCACTTGGTTGAGGTGCCAAAACCTTTGAAGAATATAAAAGATGGCATTCTCTGTTACTGAACAAGTGTCTAATACAGAGGTCTCTCACTATAGCATAGTCCACCTTTCGCAGATTTCTGTGTGAGCGATTGTGCTTTTTAAACGGCGTGCTTCTCATGCGCTGTGTTTACTCCAACATCAACATTTAACCGCTTCTCTCTCTCTGATCTGTATCTCTGATAGCTCTCTCTCTTTCTCTGGTCTCTCTCTGGTCTCCCTCTCTGGTCTCCCTCTCTGGTCTCCCTCTCTGGTCTCCCTCTCTGGTCTCCCTCTCTGGTCTCCCTCTCTGGTCTCCCTCTCTGGTCTCCCTCTCTGGTCTCCCTCTCTGGTCTCTCTCTGGTCTCTCTCTGGTCTACCTCTCTGGTCTCTCTCTGGTCTCTCTTCTCTGGTCTCTCTGGTCTACCTCTCTGATCTCTCTCTGGTCTCTCTCTCTGGTCTCCCTCTCTGGACTCTCTCTCTGGTCTCTCTCTGGTCTACCTCTCTGGTCTCTCTCTCTGGTCTCTCTCTCTGGTCTCTCTCTCTGGTCTCCCTCTCTGGACTCTCTCTCTGGTCTCTCTCTCTGGTATTGCCTCTACTCTAAGTTTGAGTGTCAACAAACTGACAGTTAACCATCGGAGGAAGTAGTGTTTCCTGTTTTGCACATCTCTGATCTACTTCTCTCTTATATGTGATGAATACTGATTACATTTTTTCATATATTACCTTTTCACGTCAGCCGAAAGAGCGTGAAAAATAGAAGCAATTTCAAAATGATTAAGGCTAGGGTACTTAAAGCCACCCTGCTCCATATGAAAAAAATATGTTAACTAAAAAATGTGACCTTTTTAAGAATATTTACCTCCACCATGTTTTTTTGAATTGTATTCATAGGCTTAGAATTTAACTTATAAGTGTCCATGAGAGAGGAGTGCTCTCCGTGTCAATGCACCATCTTGATAAACAGTGGTGGATGAGGGACAAAAAGGATGCGAGAATCGTGTTTTCGTTTCACATGAGCTAGTTGGAAGAAGTTGGAAGAAGGAACTATGGAAGACCACAGTTAAGAACAATGGAGGACCACAGTTATATAAAAGAACCATGGAGGACCACAGTTATGTAAAGGAACAATCCGAACAACAATGTTTTCGAAAAATAATTATGCAAAAGTCCGGCGTTGTAGCAGCAAACTGTTAACATCGCAAACCACACTCACCGATAGACAGCGTTAACACAACAGGAGGTACATTGTGTAGTTTGTACACAACAGACTCACACATGAACATTACGTAACTTTCTTCACAATGACAATAATGAGAACAGGCAGAATCTGCAACACAGTCTCAGGATGTTCTGACCGAGCCGAGCGCAGTCCAAATACTATGTAACAAGTTTCAACTAAACTTATTCAGGGACAAGCCTCAAATAAAACACACAGAATCCCCACAAAACAATCGCCAGAATACTTTATCAGCAGCGTGAGTGAATGTTCTGTTTTCTTACCATGATGCAGATAGGACGCTGTGGCTAACGCTAATGCTAACATGAGCGCTTAGCCATGTCCCGTCGTGGCTGTGTATATCTCATGTTTCTTTGATCATTGTAGTTTTAAGCTCCCACAGACGTTATTCCTCCATACGTCTCTTCTCTTCACACAGCATTTGTAAAACTGTATATTATAATAGATACCATACCAGCTTTATTTATAAAGCACTTTTTTGTGTACAGCCAAAGTGCTGTACACAAAAACAAACACATTAGACTAAAAAATACATATATAAAACAATAATACCTAAGATCAGACATTATCAAAAGCAAGTGAAAAAAGAAGTGACTTAAAAACAGGCAGAGACTGAGCCTGTCTAATCTCGATGGCTAACTGATTCCAAAGACGTGGACCTGCAACAGAAAAAGCTCGGTCACCACGAAGCTTACTCTGTGTCTTAGGGACCACCAGCATCAGCTGATCTGCCGACCTCAGGGCGCGAGAGGGAACATAGGGCAGAATAATATGACAGAAGTAGGAGGGGGCCAGGCCAGTCGTACTGCAGACTAAACCAGACTAACTTCACGTGGGCTACCCAGACATTTTTACCATAGAACTCAATGTATACTAAAACAGCGCAACCTCAGCTGACAGATAACCTACAGCTTTAATAAAGGTCGGATTTTGTGGGGATTTTAGTGTCCCTTGTCATCCTGAACTTTTTTTCTTCTTAAATCTTTCGGTTTTCTTTAAATCTACACTTTAGTGCCAGTCTGGCTCCCGCTCTAACTCCTGCGCTGATCAGCAGCTCTGATTGGTCAGAGCGCGGCCGAGCCCCTCTGTGTGCGTGCATGACAGCCACACACGCATGTTTCTTGCAACGCATCATGGGAGTTCATCCACTGAGCAGAACCGGGAAGACCAGATGATGCCCAAATACAGGCGAGTTTCCCATAGATCTTTGCGAGTTTCCCATGGATCTTTGAGAGTTTCCCATGGATCTTTGCGAGTTTCCCATGGATCTTTGCGAGTTTCCCATGGATCTTTGCGAGTTTCCCATGGATCTTTGCGAGTTTCCCATGGATCTTTGCGAGTTTCCCATGGATCTTTGCGAGTTTCCCATGGATCTTTGCGAGTTTCCCATGGATCTTTGCGAGTTTCCCCTGGATCTTTGCGAGTTTCCCCTGGATCTTTGCGAGTTTCCCCTGGATCTTTGCGAGTTTCCCCTGGATCTTTGCGAGTTTCCCCTGGATCTTTGCGAGTTTCCCCTGGATCTTTGCGAGTTTCCCCTGGATCTTTGCGAGTTCCAGGCGACTTCCGCTAATCTTTTCGGCACCCATGCCGGCACAAAGCGCCACTGAGTACAAGCATTCATTTGAATACGGCGCCATCTTGGATCGCCGGGGCTTGAATTGAACATATTGCTCGTTTCATCCATCGTTTCATAAGTTTTCATGCATTTCTTTTATTTTATATCATATTTAGAGCAGACTTTGAGTAACTGTAGTCTGTAGCCTTTTGTGACTGTGGTCAGACCTTTTATCTAAGCAGGGCCTGGTTGGTATTGTAATGGGAGACCTCTGGGAACACCAGGTGCCACAGTGGGGCGGCTGTGAAGTGCCAAACTGTTGTTACTGTCCTAAGATAGGACACTTCGCCTACGTTAGAATGAGTCTGGTGTGTGTGTGCATGGTTGGTGTTGGTGGTGGGAGGGGCCGATGGCACAGGCTGGTTGCCTCGCTTCTGTCAGTGTGCCTCAGGGCAGCTGTGGTTACAGTAGAAGTTTATTGCCGCTGTGTTTGGAGTGAAATAATGACATGTGAAGCATTTTTGAGTGTCCATAAAGCGCTGTATAAAACTTGAACTATTATTATTATTGTATTTCAATCAATCAATCAAACTTTATAAAGCGCTTTTCATACAATAAAATGCAACACAAAGTGCTTTACAGCTGAGTCAAAATCAATACAACATGCCCAATACACACGCACACGCACGCACACACAGACAGAGACAAATAAAAAACACATCAGACAGGTAAAATAGGTAAAACTATGAAAAGATATAGGGCTGGGTGCGGATGTATCCAGCTGAAGAAGCGCCATCCAGGGAGCCATCCGCAGCAGGAGCAGAGAGCCGCTTGCAACCACAGGGGACGACCAGTGGGGGAGGGTCCCAGCTCAAAAGTGGCCAAAATGACGTGCGCTGACATGCTTGCAATACCACCCCGGGCCTGTGGGGGTGGACCCAGAAGAAGAATTAGCCAATGCTAACATATAGCATTGGCAGACCTCTCAAAAACGTCTTTACAGGATGGTCCAAAAGTTGTCTCTTGGCCCAAAGCTCCGTTCCACATGTGTGTCAATGCTGAGGGGGGTGGATTTTTTTGGTCCACTCTAGTTTACTCGCTGTGAATTTTTGAAGTCTCTCGTTCAAATGAATGGAGCTGCGCCGGCTGACGCATGCGCAGATGCGGTTTTTCACAATTTTCTTGTGGGCGGGACCACTCGCGGCCATCTTGGATTGCTCCATGAAAGCACTTTTTATGGCCAACTCCTATGAAAGGCGGAGATAGGCGTGACTCTGTCCGTTAATATATACAGTCTATGGGGACGACACAAGACCCAGAGGAGAGAGGAGGCCCAGGCCCCTACCAGATCCAAAAGCCAGACCCCCGCAGCCACAGCAGACCGCCGCTCCCAGTGCACAGGGCTCCTCCAGAGGAAACACTGGGGATACTAAAACAATACAATAAAGAAGTAAAACAGCTACCTAAAATTAACAATAGTAAGAGTAAAACAGCTACCTAAAATTAAGTGACAAAACAGAATACATACATTTAAATAAATAAGAACCAAAATAAGATCTGTCGAAAACATAATAAATACTAATCAAAAGCTACTCTAAAAAGGTGTGTCTTGAGCCTGCTTTTAAAAATATGAACGTTCTCTGCGGCCCTGAGCTCCTCCGGCAGACTGTTCCAAAGACGGGGGCCGTAGTGCTGGAAAGATGCCTTGCCGTGAGTGTATTTGTTCCAACTTCCTGGGAAGTATGTATGACTTGGGCGGCACTGTGGATAGCACTTTCGCTTCTCAGCAAGGAGGTCCTGGGTTCGAATCTCGGTCGTAACAGGACCCTTCTGAGTGGAGTTTGCATGTTCTCCCTGTGTTTGTGTTGGTTTCCTCTAGGTGCTCCAGTTTCCCCTACCACTAAAAACGCATATAATTGGTCTGACAAGCGCCTCCTGTGTGGCAACCTCACTCCCATTCCAATTTTCAAAGTCTTTTGTTTGTTTTATTGAACCTCAAAGAGGGAGTCAGTTCAAGTAAGAACAAAGGGCATGTCTCACATTTGCTTTAATTTCCTCTTTTTGAAGACATTATACATTCAATACAATACAATACAATACAATTTATTCTTGTATAGCCCTAGGTCACAACAGAAGTCATCTCAGAGGACTTAACAAAACCATTGAAATCACCAACACAGGTCAGAGAATCAACAGCCAAAACACATGGAGAATATAAAGCACACACAGAAGAAAATGTCCATACATGTTGTAGAATGCTAAAGTGTCCTGATCATCACCAATCCTTTCTGTTGGACACTAACTGTCCAACAAGACCCTCCTGCATCGACAAGGAAAAACTCTTAAAAAACCCAGTGGGAAAAAGTGAGAAACCTTGGGGAGCACTAGGGAAACCCACAGGGAGGGAGACCCATATGAGAAAGGGATCCGCTCCTCCGGACGGACAGGCTAATGATCTAGGACCTAAGCTAGCTACAGAGCGTGGACCAGTGGCCGCTGAACGTGGACAGGTCCGGTGCAGGACCAAAGCACTCCCAGGCGGGTCGGGCGGGGCAGTCCGCAGGTGCAGATGGAGGAGGCCAGGCTCAGAGATCCCGTCATCGTACCATGAAACAGACAATGGGACAACGGGTGAATAGCAATGAACAAACTACAGTCAGAATCCTAAAAGTGCTAAACAGATAAAGTAGATAAAGTAGGAAGGAGGAGAGGATAGTGCTCAAGTTACCATACTTCTCCCAGCAAACTGACTCCCTATGCAGCTTGACTGACAGTCTGAGGAGTTTAGCCTTCCCTGAGTCTTACCTTCCTAGCCATATGCTAAACTAAAGAGGACTGTTTTAAACCTAGCCTTGAATAAAGAGATTCATGGATTGCACACAGGTGTGCAAACCGATCCAAGCAAACCTAATTATATATTATATATCATATACATCATATATACCATACATACCATATATATCATATATAATACACAACATAACATACAGCATAATATATAACATAATATACAACATAACACAATACATTATTGTATAATATATAACATAATATATAACATAATACAGCATACATATATAACATCCATCCATCCATCCATTTTTATCCCCTTAATCCATTTCTGGGTCGGGGGGGTGGCAGTCAGAGCTGCACCCAGTCCACTTAGCACCAGCCCCTCACTGATCTTCCTGCAGGTGGTGAGTCCACAGGAGCTGAGATCTTTCAGTGGGAGCTTCAGGCAAAGTGGGGTTAAGTGTCTTGCCCAAGGACACAACGACAGCAGTCATCAGTGGGAGTCGTGAAGTAGGTCTTATGGTGGGCTTGAACCCACTACCTTCAGGCCCAAATGCCAATGCTCTACCAACTGAGCTACTGTCGCCCCATATATAACATATACACCATATATTATATATTACCTAATTATATGCTAAATTAAAGTAAAGTGCTTTAAGCCTGGCCTTGAATGTGGAGACTGTATCTGCTTCCTTAACATAAATGGGAAGCTGATTCCACAGTAAAGGAGCTTGGTAGCTAAATGCTCTGCCACCAACAGTGATTTTTGAGACCTTAGGGACTACCAGACGTCTGGCGTTTTGTGAGCGCAACGCTCGACTTGGTTGATACGACACTAACGTGTCTTGGAGATAAGAAGGAGCCAAGCCATTTATGGCTTTATATGTTAAGAGAAGGATTTTAAACTGCCACATATTTACATATTGCCTTTTCTTCACACAAAAAAATAAAACTACTCAACTCAATGTGCATATTGGAAAAAAGCCTTATAACATTAATAGTAAGTAACTTCCAGATCAGCCACTCTTACTGTGCAGTCGTGGAAGTTCCTGTATCTTCTTGTTCTTGCTGCTGCTGTGTTGAATGAGACACCTGCGAGGAGCGGGCTGGGGCAGAGCAAAAGTAGGCAGGGGAGAGCGCAGCACAGAAAAGGCAAACAATCAAAGCGGCAAAAGTGAAATAGAGCCAGTATCTCCATAATGTGAAAATGCTTATTGTCACATTTAAGATAAGATAAACCTTTATTAGTCTCACAGTGGAGAAATTTCAGTGTCATCGTTGCGCACATTACAGCAGAGAAAGGAAATAAGAGCACTCAGATTGCACACATCAAAGTCTATTATTTAAGATAATGGACAATAAAATTAAGATAAGAATAAAATAAAATGAGATAAACTCTGGGCTATAATTGCACTTGGTTCGGAAGTATTTACAAATGTCTATATTATACATTATCCGCGGAGAATATGAGAATATGAATATGAGCAGAATAAACATCAGAAATAATATCAACAGGTAAAGTGACTGGTGAAAGGCAGAAATATCAGAAATGTAATAATGCAGTAGTACTGATAACAGGTAAAGTGACAAGTGAAAGTTACTAGTGAATTATCAGTGACTGATTAGCAGTGCAAATTTTAAGTTACATTTGCAATAATATCGCCTATGATAATTATTGCCCACCCCTACTCCTATCTCTGTGTGAGGTGAAAAGCGCTTTGTGACTCTGTGAAAGGCGCTACATAAAGATGACTTACTTACTTAGTTACTTATTAATAAAAACCTGCATAAAGAGACAAAGTTCTTCAGTGTCTCTGTCTCTGTGTCTCTGCAGCTGATGATTGACACGCCCACGTCTCCTGTCACCAGTGGCCTGCCGCTGTTCTTTGTCATCACCGTCACCGCCATCAAACAGGTGAGAACAGCTACCCACCAGGAATAAGGCCAGGACTGAGGCTGTAGATCCAGGACTAAGGCTGAGGCCTAATGCGCATCAAGATGTGCTCTTGAATTCAACAGGTGACATTCCGTTCCATTTGAATGTATTTTAAGGGTCCTGAGTGAAAGTTTGAGAACCTATTTTTTCTGGTGAAAGGTGAATGTGTACTCTACGTGTAGAACCAGAGGAGAAGTCGGCGGGACTTTCTTCAGGTCTTTTGTTTCGAATGTGCAGACAAGTTTTTTGGCGTTTGTCTTGATTCGTCCAAACTCTCCTCTAACTCCTGCTCCGTGCCATCAGGGCTACGAGGACTGGCTCCGACACAAGGCCGACAACGAGGTGAACGGAGCTCCGGTGTACGTGGTGCGGAGTGGGAGCCTGGTCCAAACCAGATCCAAAAACATCCGGGTAAGATCCTCACAAAAGGATACATCTGCTCCTAGAACAATGTATGATATAGTGGTCTAACAATGGGCAAGTTTATTTGTATAGCACAGTAACTCAAGTCCTGAACTGAAGATAGAAACGACATTAAAATCATAAATAATCACAGTACATGAAAAAGGTGAAGATTCAATCCTTTGTCATTTTTTGAGAAAGAAGAGACTCTAAAATAGCCGTTGGTGCAAAGGGGCCTGTGTCATACACGGCAGACCGACGTTACGCTCTCTTATTTGTCAGTCATTATTTTAATTGGATCAGGTTAAAACGGCCGGTGGGCTGTGGCGTCACACACTGGTGATGAGTCTAAAAGGCTTGAGAATGTAGTCAGACAAAGAGCTGGAAACAAGAGTTGTTTCATATATTTTTCTTTTTAAAAATGGATGAAAATTGCCTCTAGTGTTGCTTTCATAAACCCACACCAAAACAACACTGCACAAAGATTGCATTTATTCATAAGAATCCACAGTGTGTTCCTCCCAGTACTCTAGTCTAGACTATATCTTTATACTCACATTCTAGCGGCTGTGGACAAGAATGACTCACTCTGATCAGCTGTAGTCCTACATTGAGTGCTCTTCATAGTTAAATAAATGGAATACATACGTCTTTCCACTTTTTGAAACTGGGAATTAAGTTACAATTTCTTGTTTTTGAATAATAGTGTTTAAGACTGTGACATAAGTGAGGAGTTCTGCTTCATCGCATGGTCACGTTGCAGATGTAGGAATGTTGTGTGAATAAAGTATTTGTTGCAGCAGAACGTCAGTTAGAGATGAGAGAGACCAGAGTGAGAGGGAGACCAGAGTGAGAGGGAGACCAGAGTGAGAGGGAGACCAGAGTGAGAGGGAGACCAGAGTGGGAGGGAGACCAGAGTGGGAGGGAGACCAGAGTGGGAGGGAGACCAGAGTGGGAGGGAGACCAGAGTGGGAGGGAGACCAGAGTGGGAGGGAGACCAGAGTGGGAGGGAGACCAGAGTGGGAGGGAGACCAGAGTGGGAGGGAGACCAGAGTGGGAGGGAGACCAGAGTGGGAGGGAGACCAGAGTGGGAGGGAGACCAGAGTGGGAGGGAGACCAGAGTGGGAGGGAGACCAGAGTGGGAGGGAGACCAGAGTGGAGTGGGGTGGGGTAGGAGGGAGACCAGAGTGGGCTGATGGTAGCAGTGACATGACCGGAGTTCTGTGCAGGTCGGCGACATCGTTCGCGTGGCTAAAGATGAGACGTTCCCTGTGGACCTGGTGCTGCTGTCCTCAGAACGACCCGACGGCACGTGCCACGTCACCACCGCCAGCCTGGATGGAGAAACTAACCTCAAGGTTTGTGTTCAGGTTCAGGACCAGAGGAGAAACCGGATTTACAACAACCAGGAATGCTATCAGCCCAAATATAGAACTACAGATCTACATCAGAGGCGTTTGAATTCGCTTTAATTTATTTTTGTAAAGCATTAAACTGCAGCAGCAGTTGTCTCGCAGGACTACTCAGTTGTTGATTTGGCAACAACAGATCAGAGAATTAAACATTTTACAGGGGCCAGCCTCATTGGTGTGTCCCCACTGCAGGAACCTCCCCCAGAGGGCCATTTACAGTAACTTTTACGGGGCCCAACGGAGTACCCATGCTAGGTATTCCATTCGGCCCTGAAAAGCTCCTGGTGGGGCTTGAGATGAACCCTTTAAGCGCCAAAGTCGCAATATTGCGACAAGCAACATTGTTCACTAAAACAGGCTGTATGTAAAAATGTGGTGCAGAATCTTGTTAATACTTTTCACCAGGGGTTAGTGGACATGTGTGCCTGTGATATGAGCAACATTTGTGGGTGTGGTTATATTGAAAGTTTTAGAGTAAATTGAGTTCGTAAAACACCTGCGGCGCTGCAGCGCGGAGGCGAAGCAGCAGCAGTAGAGCTGAGAGGAGCGAGAGCAGAGCAGAGGGAGAGAGTGTTTTTTATTTTACTCACAAGGTCTTCAGTACCAGAGAATGGTACTGGCTCACTCCGATTCAGAGGAGGAAGACACGCAGGTGTCCAGTGAAGCAGACACGGACATTATTGGTGACTAGTAGACCGCGCCATATAGTCCACAATCAGCCCCTGTTAGAGTTTCGTTCGGGCCTGAAAAATCAAGCCCGACCTGGCCCGAGCCCGTATAAGCCCGACCAATTAAGGTTGTATAACAGGCCCGAGCCCGACAGAAGCCCGACACATCTGATTTCCCTTGTTGTGTGCACTCACCTTCCAATGGCAAGTTTAGCCACTTCTGAATGTGTTTTGTACGTTAATGTTCCATGTGTTCGCTGTTGACCGTAGCATTCAACAGGAAAAACAGGGATGATGCGTTCATGGCTTGCTGCGGCTGTAGGACACGCCCGTTAAGGTGTTATAAATATATCAACTTTTTTAATAACTTGTGGTCAATCAACGGACATTATTATTAATAAATACATATATGCATATCATTATGTATGAAAATCATAAATAATAAAAAATATAGATAAAAAAAAAGCCTCATTTGCACTGAGAAAAATAGTATGCCCACTACTTCTTTGAAAGGGAAATATTGAAACCAATCTCCAGATTTCATGACTGTAAACTATAAAGAGTGCTGTCTTGATCACTGACTATGTATAATCTGGATTTCTATCCCAAATTCATTTCATACTAAAGATATTTCACATTTAGTGCTGTAGTAGTAGTGCGGCCAAGTCACAAACAATTCATGTTTGCTGACACTGCGCATGCGCTGAGCAAGCAGCAAGTCTGAAGTAGCTCCGGATATTTTGTCGCGTTTGTCGTTGTTTTTCACTGAACACTAACAAGACCAAAGAAATGACTATCTACTTTGGCAAGAAAAAGAACACTTTACAGCCAATAAATATTCATGGACAGGACATCGAACGCGTGCACACATACAAATATCTAGGTGTTCACCTGGATGATAAATTGGACTGGAACATCAACACAGAGGCGCTCTACAAAAGGGGTCAGACCAGGCTCTTTTTTCTGAGGAGGCTGAAGTCCTTTGATGTGTGTAATCAAATGTTGTCTATGTTTTACCATTCTGTTGTGGCTGCTGTTCTCTTTTATGCTGTTATTAGTTGGGGCAACAATATATCGGTCAAAAACCGTAACAGGCTGGACAAACTGGTTAAGAGGGCGGGGTCAGTGGTCGGGGGGTCACTGGACTCTGTTGAGGCAGTGGTTGAGAGGTGCATGGGGAGAAAGGTCCAGGCCATCCTTAGTAACTCCAGGCACCCTCTGCATGGGACTCTGTCTGCTCAGAAGAGCAATCGATCGGATCGTTTCCTCTCCGAATACAGCAGGACTGAGCGCTTCCGGAGATCCTTCATCCCTGCTGCAATTCGATTTTATAACGGTCATCACTGATGTAAATGTGTGGGGGTTTTAATTTTTTATTATATTTATATGTATTGTCTTTTTTATCCGCTGTTTTGCTACTAAGGACAACTGAATTTCCCCTCGCTGGGATGAATAAAGTATCTATCAATCAATCAATCAATCAAGTTAGTATTCCCTGATCTCAAAAATCTCCCAAGCGACAGCTTTTTGAAATCTTTATACAATAATTTACATTTTCCAATATGGCCGCCACCTTGATGACGTCACAATATGCAAATTAGATGACGAATCAACTTCCATCCCAAAGTTTGGTTCAAACTGAAGATATTTCAAATTTACAGTATGCCTTTATCCCAAACCATTTTAAAGTTATAGCCTTTTGAAATCTTAATCAAAATTTTATATTTTCTTGAAAAAACTCCGGCGCCTAAAGGGTTAACCTGGCACTGATTGGCTAAAGCTAGAGCAGGCTCTGACACCAGCAGGAAGCACCAACACAACCGGCATTTTTAAAATCCAGCAGCATTAGCCCAGCGGCATTAGCCCAGCAGTAGTAGCCCAGAAGTATTAGCCCAGCGGCATTGGCCCAGCGGCATTGGCCCAGCGGCATTGGCCCAGCGGCATTGGCCCAGCGGCATTGGCCCAGCGGCATTGGCCCAGCGGCATTGGCCCAGCAGCATTAGCCCAGCAGCATTAGCCCAGCAGCAATAGCCCAGCGGCATTAGCCCAGCGGCATTAGCCCAGCGGCATTGGCCCAGCGGCATTGGCCCAGCGGCATTGGCCCAGCGGCATTAGCCCAGCAGCAATAGCCCAGCGGCATTGGCCCAGCGGCATTAGCCCAGCGGCATTAGCCCAGCGGCATTGGCCCAGCGGCATTGGCCCAGCGGCATTGGCCCAGCAGCAATAGCCCAGCGGCATTAGCCCAGCGGCATTGGCCCAGCGGCATTAGCCCAGCGGCATTAGCCCAGCAGCATTAGCCCAGCAGTATTAGCCTAGCAGACACCACTGGAAACGGCAAAACACAACGGCACGATGTACCATAAATGGACGGATATTCAGAGGCGGTTTGAGGCATCGCAGCAAAATGAAATTATATATCAGGACATATCAGCGCATCTTGATGCAGTGGGAATTCATCACACTCTGAAACAAAAACTCAAAGACCACAACAACCGGAGCGGTTTCGACCGTAAAATTAATAATGATTGATTATGCTGCGATCGAAATTCATGACGCTGCCGAGGGGTCCTACTCTGCAGTGGAGACACGGCCACTGACAGGGCGAGAGAGAGGACAGTTCCTGTAGAAGTTTCACCCCCCTCCTTTTTCCAGGAACTCCTGCGGTGGAAACGCGACATAGGAGCCTTTGGTCCATAGATCATCACTGTCCTTAGAGCCTCCTGCATCAGAGAGGAACCACTCAGAAACAGAGGGAAAAATAGTGAGAAACCTAAGGGAGGCCCACATTAATAATAACACATTTTCTTTATATTATATTGCATCTTACATTTCCAGGAAACCTTAAAGTGATTGTTTGGAGTTTGTCAGAAAGAGAGACAGAGGTACTTGATTTGAAAAAAACGACGCAAGCTCCCTACCCCTTCCTTTCTGATTGGTCTACTACACCTACGTTTTCGTAACACTTTGAAATGTTAGTCAGAGAACACATTATACATATACATTATTAATACACATCCACAGAGGTTTTCAGAATTATTTGTTCGCGGCAAACCCGGAAGAAGCTATTATCATATTATAGGACACATCTGCAGAGGATCTGATTATGGATATAGGTTCAGTATATAAATAGGTAACTCAGCGCGGATGTTCACAATTCTTTGTTCAGTTTTTGGGAAGTTATAGAACCTATAAAGGCTTGATTCGGAGTTCCCAGGGAAAACAAACATCTGAGCATGCGCGGAGCTACGAGCATCAGCGCCAATGATTGACAGCCCTTGGCATGACTCGATTGGTTAAAGTGGACGGCATCTTGGATTCTGAGCTATAGCTAAGAGAAGAGAAGGCGGGACTTAACTGTACTATTAGAATTAATAAAATGACTTATTTTATATCAACATTTGAGGCCAGGAGGTCAATTTTACACATTTCCTAAATTTTTTAATTCATTTAGAATTACATACTATCACTTTAAAGTGCTACAAATTAAAATACAACAAACAAAAACATCAAAAGTACAGTGAGGGATCCACTCTACTCTACTCTACTACTAGCTTTGATTTGGATACTTAGACACTCAAAATTATTGGTTCACTCCAAACACGGTGGTGCCACAGCTGCCCTGGGATACACTGACAGAAGCGAGGCAAACAGTCCGCGCCATCGGGCCCTCCCTCCACCTCCAACAATTCACTCACAGACTAGACTCATTCTAATGTGGGTGAAGTGACTTGCCTAAGGACACAACCACAGTGTTCCCAGAGGTCTTTCATCACAGTACTAACCAGGCCCTGTCCTGCTTAGCTTCAGAGATCTGATGCGATCTGGCTTTCACCTGCAGGGGCCGCTACACATGTATATGATGGTATACATGTAATGAAAACACTATACTGAAACCAGGCCTCTCCACACAAAGCAAAAGTATTCAGTAAATGATTCTGTCCAAAATAATCCAATATTATCGTCATCTGTAAATGAGAAGACGCAGATGTTCGCTGCATTTGTCAAATCAGAATTCAACAAGGCAGCCCCCTCATATTCCACATTTTGGCCTTGAATCAAATTTCAGAATTGCTTTTTCTTTCCGTCTCTTTTGATATTTGTAGTTGTAGTTAATTCCTCTAAAGTCTGACGCATGGCTTTTTAAAAGTCTCTTCTGGGAAATGGAAGTTAATGGACTACAGAACAGACACATCCCTAAAGAGCAAACTTCACTCCCACCGAATTCGAAAAGATGCCGGTTTTGCCTGAGGCTGCTCTGCTCTAGGCTCCAGCTTCATCTGGTGTGAGTGTGTGTGTATAAAACCTGGGTGAAATGTTTGTTTCAACGCGAAAACCAAGAGACAAACAGGAGCGACGTCGGGCTATCCCCACTCTCACTAAACAGTTACACAGAAGGCATCTGATTGGTCGATCCTTATATGGCTTAATCTGGATTTACATTCAGATAATATCTCAATATAAACACCAGGATCATAGAGAGAGAGAGAAACCACAGATTTAAGCTTTTACGTTTACATGTAAGTCAATAGAAGCTAGAGAGAGATAGGAGACAAACTTCACCATGAGCACTTCCCTATTGGGCCTTGTTGAGCTAGCATGTTAGCATTGTCCATCTTTATACAGTCTATTGTCTGTGCGGCAAATATTTCCCTGTGTGTGTCGAATGTGTATTTGTTCTTGTGTGTTGTAAACTGTGTCTGTGTGTGCAGTGTTCCAGTCTGAGTTTGTGTGTGTGTAGTGTGTGACCGTTCTGCGCTTGTATGCTCCAGCCTGAGTGTGTGTCTGTAGTGTGTGACTATTCTGCTCTTGTGTGTTGCAGACTCATTACTCGGTGGCAGAGACCTCCGTTTGTCAGTCTGTGTCTCAGCTGGAGTCTCTTCAGGCTGTGGTTGAGTGTCAGCAGCCAGAGGCCGATCTGTACAGGTGAGCACAGGTACAACTACTCTCTATGTGTAAGTTGAGCACAGGTACAACCACCAGGCCTTGTGCTTAACCCTTGTGCTACCTGTGGGCCATGTGCTTAAGGAAAGTAAAGGTACAGACGCCAGGCCATGTGCTGTGGAAACAATATGCAACTGAACGACTTTAAATGAATTCGGCAGATTATGAAAAAAGCTTGCGTTTGTGTGTGTTTAGGCGTCCTTCAGCTCTGACTGCAGCGGTTCCTGAGTGATGATAAAGTACATTTGTCACTGATCACAGCTGTAACGCCCTCAGACGTGTTTGTCGGATGGTTTTACACTGTTCAGATTAAAGCTCGGTTCTGTAAAATGAGTTATTAATTTTCTGTTTCTGGATCAATGGATTCACTGGGATATTTTTAGACCAAGCACCACCCCCTACTACAGTGCAACTACACTGTGTACCGTCATATTCTATGTTTTTAACACAAGGATACACGGCAACAGACACTCACACACTCACAGACAAAAATGTAACTGTTTCGCTGGTGTGATACTGGTGTGTTGCTGATGTGTGATACTCCGTTGTGTGTTGCAGATTCGTTGGTCGTATCACAGTGACGCAGCACGGAGAGGAGATTGTCAGGTGAGTTTGAGTTATGTTTTGTTTTCTCCAGCCACTGTACCAAGAGTCCGTGGGCTGGCCAATATCGATATAACGATATAATTTTGGGAGAGAGCAGTGTCATCATGGTCCTGGTTGATTGTGGTATTTTATGTGGATTACAAAGACAAAATATTACTGTTAGTGGACTCTATATCTCACAAAACTATCAATGTTCAAATATTCAACAAAATAATATTTGAACATTGATAGTTTAGTGAGATATAGAGTCCTTATGCTCAGCCCTCACTGACAATAAGGGTGTATTCAGACCTGCACATTTGCTCCACTTTAAACGGACCAGGATTCGTTTGGAACTCTGTTCCGAAGCTTTTATGCAGGTCTGAATACACACAAACGAATCCTGGTCCGGACCAAAGAACCGAACCGAGACCCACTTTTTTAGGTGGTCTCGGTCCGCTTCCAAACGAATTCTGGTCCAAGTCGAATCAGGTCTGAATACATCCGGTGTCGATCCGACACAACTCCAAGATACGTGCGCATGTTTTGGGCTTAACAAGCCGCAGACAGAAACTGAGGAATTAGCCATGCAGCGGCTAACTATGCTGCTAACTATGCTGCTAACGCTACACAACAACAATGAGCCGTGGGCAGACCTGGAGCAGTGAGGAGACGCTGTGCAACAGGCTTATGGAGTTACAACTGTTCACAGTATACAGTGATGTTAATGGCAGCATCTTCAAATCATTTGCATTATTAAAAGCCTGACTCTGTTTGACTCGCGTCTCAAAGAGCAATATTCCGCATCATGTAGTGAATTGTGTTCTTTGGTTCCTACCTGATCCTCAGCGTCTGTTTGTCCCGTGGTTATTATAGATCCATGGTTTATCCACAATGCTGAACAGGGCCGTTATTATTATAGATCCATGTGTGGGACAGGGCACGGAGCGCACAGAGTCTCCTTCGGCTTTCTCCTCACACATTCTCCGACACTGTTCCAATATTTAAAACAACGCGTTTCGCCTGTGTCTAATGAGCTGCTTTTGATGTTGAAGGTGGTTTTGCTCTAAAAAGAGCAAACATAGGCAGAGCAGACATGCTGCACATACGAGCTCAACGTTTTCCGCCGGTTCCGCATCTATCCTCCGTGAGCTCTCGCTGTCCAATAGGAGCGCCGATCGTCAGACGTGTCAATATGTTTATATAAAAAAGTTCACTTGCAAAAAGTACAATCTGAATACGAACCGGAGCAAAAGAAAAAAAGTTTGGTCCGCTTTTATTCGGATCAAGCAAGCGGAGCAAAGGACTTTTCGGGTCTGAATACACCCTAAGACTAGATAATGACAAGATTCTAATTGCAGCGTCACTGTCCACATGACTTTTACAGTCTTATTTTTTATCTCCTCCTTGATAAGTGATGGAAAGTGCCCCATAACCTCCTCCTCTGTCCTTAAGTTTCCCCTCTGCTTCCACTCAGACCGCTGGGCCCAGAGAATCTGCTGCTGCGGGGAGCCAGGTTGAAAAATACCAAAGAAATTTTCGGTAAGTGAATAATATTCGCAGGAATTGGCATATTGATGTTACATGTATCTCTCTCTCAGTTTGAGTACCCTCTGGCTTGTGTTGGTCCAGGTGTGGCGGTGTACACGGGGATGGAGTCAAAGATGGCCTTGAACTATAAATGCAAGTCCCAGAAGCGATCTGCTGTGGAGAAGTGAGTAGTCAAAATCTGGAGATGGGTTCCTGGGCGCTGTACTTTGGCAACAACTGCTCCTGACGTAAGCCTTTGTGGCATCAGGATGGGTCAAATGCAGAGAATGAATGGGATAAATAAAATAAAATAAATTAATAAAGCACCTTTACCTTTACCACGTGTGGATAGATCTTAACACAGCTCCAGGTCTCCTTTCAGTCTGTTCCAAATGTCTGCTTCCCTTCAGGTCCATGAACTCGTTCCTCATCATGTACTTGGTGATCCTGCTGTCAGAGGCGGTCCTCAGCACCATCCTGAAATATGCCTGGCAGGCGGAGGACAACAAGTGGGACGAGCCTTTCTACAACCGCAAGACAGAGCAGGAGAGAAACAGCAGCCCGGTAAGACCCCCAGGTTTAAGACCACAGAGAAGGCCCTGTTCCCTGGGTTTAAAACTGCAGAGAAGGCCGTGGCGCTAAAATCTGGACGAGACATTTGGTGGGGCCAGTTCATTCCTAGCCTGGCCTTAGCCATCCGTACACTCCGCTAAATCATAATTTCACTGCATGTAACGTCTGGGTCTGGTCCCCATGTTAGCGATTACAATCGCTTGTATTTCGACCGACCATTCAGAGAGCGCGGAAGGCGGGTGTTCTAGTTAGTTGTGGGTGACGTCAAGAGTTTGCGTCCAACGGGAAGGTTGTAGTTTGGCAATGGCGAAAAATGTGATAGTAAAGTAATCCGGTCTGGTTCTGTCAAGAAATTGAAGCTAGAGCGAGAGGAATGTTTAGCAAATGTAATCGCTGGAAAAATTGTGGCGCTACTGGCTTCGTTAGCGGCAAAGGAGATGGCTAGGCTAAATGCTAAAGCTAGGCTAAACGCTAAATGCTAACGAAAGACTTCGGAGCACTATATACGTCACGCCAAGCTCAGATCCAATCGTTTCAATCTGCAAAAGGAGTTAACCCCTCCCACCTGTAAATGGAGCTCAATGTAGCGCCTCCAGACCTTAGTACGAAATATAATTTAAGATAAGAGTTCCTTTAATTGTCCCACAGTGGGGAAATTTTGTTGTTGCAACGCACGTACAGGACAGTAGTAAGAGCACACAGGGAGCACACAATATATACAAAATACGTAGTAGCTATGTTTCTTAACTAGCATAACTGGCTGTAGATGCTGGAAATGCTTCAATACCAGTAGAAAAATATATACATAGTACGTATACGTAGTAGTGCAGAGTTATGTACTGTACATATAGTGCAGGATAATAAGTAGATAAGTAAAGTGACATTGTTCAGTGGATATTCTGAAGTTGCAGTATTTTACTATGTAATAGTAATTTGTACTATGGTGTGGTACGACCAGGCTAGTTCATTCCCAGCTTTAACCTCCTGAGACCCTGCGACCTCATACGAGGACATTACATTTTTGCCTCTTGGCACAATGATACTAAATTTTTTACATCCTTGACCTGATGGCCACATTTAGGGACACTGCCCGCGCCATCTTGTGGTGATATGATAGAATTACACTTAAGGCAGTAGGAAAAAAATGGTGGCAATATCAGCAAAAGACTTCTACAAGAGTTTACAGAAGAAAAATGCCCCAGGTAAAAATTCTATCAACATTTTATGAATGAAATCAATTTTTTTATGCACAATAATGTCTCTAGCTTCATATGGAGTTTGAAATTTGACAAATTTTGATTGTAGTAGCAGGCTAGGATGTCAGTAAAAGTGAAGCACTCGTTTGAGGACGCTAGGACTATGTACCGCTATCTGTTTAGCTAACCGTGTGGAAGATTTAGATGAAGTTACAGTTGTAAATAGTTATTTTGAATCACACATTTGCTTAGTTATGTGGTTTACAGTTGTAAATAGTATATTTAAGTACTAAGTGGTATATGCTAAGTATTGTTTAGTGTTGCTAAATTCTAAATCATAAACAATATAGCTAGGCTATAGCTAGCACATGATAGCCAAGCTATGAAGTGTCACTGATATACTGTAGATTTTGATGTTGGTTTTTAACATTATCATTACAGGCACACTTTCATTGTCAAGAGCAGAACAATTGCTGTTGGCAATTGCAGACAACTCTGAGATAGAGGACTTCTCAGATGGGGATGATTGTATCATCATCTCATACCTGTCAGTCATCTTCTGGTGTTTCCCACGGGGAGAGGCGGCGAGCTGGGGTGGCCATACTCATTGCCCCCCATCTCAGCCGCCATGTGTTGGAGTTCTCCCCGGTGAATGAGAGGGTCGCGTCCCTCCGCCTCCGGGTGGGACAAGTCTCCCATTGTTGTGACGGCCTACGGGCCTAACGGCAGTGCCGAGTTCCTGCCTTCTTGGAGTCCTTGGGAGGGGTACTGGACGGTGCACCTCCCGGGGACTCCGTTATTCTCCTGGGGGACTTCAACGCCCATGTGGGAAATGCCAGTGACACTTGGAGAGGGGTGATCGGGAAGAACGGCCCCCCTGATCTGAACCCGAGCGGTGTTCAGTTGTTGGACTTCTGTGCCAGTCACGGTCTGTCCATCACGAACACCATGTTCGAGCACAAGGGTGTCCACCAGTGCACGTGGCACCAGGACACCCTAGGCCGGAGGTTGATGATCGACTTTGTTGTCGTATCATCTGACCTTCGACCGCGTGTCTCGGACACTTGGGTAAAGAGAGGGGAGGAGCTGTCAACCGATCATCACCTGGTCGTGAGTTGGATCCGCTGGCAGGGGAAGAAGCCGGTCAGACCTGGCAGACCCAAGCGTATAGTGAGGGTCTGCTGGGAACGTCTCGCTGAGCCCCCTGTCAGACGGACTTTCAACTCACACTTCCGGGAGAGCTTCTCCCAGGACCCAGAGGAGGGGGACATTGAGTCCGAGTGGACCATGTTCTCTTCCTCTATCACCAATAAAGCGGCTCGTAGCTGTGGTCGCAAGGTCTCTGGTGCTGGTCCCGGCGGCAATCCCCGAACCCGGTGGTGGACACCGGCAGTAAGGGATGCCGTCAGGCTGAAGAAGGAGTCCTATCGAGCAATGATGGTTTGTGGGACTCCGGAGGCAGCTGTCCAGTACCGGCAGGCCAAGCGTGCCGCGGCCCGGGCTGTTGCAGAGGCAAAAAACCCCCGACACCCCCCCATGGGAGGAGTTCGGAGAGTTCCCCATGGATCATCAATCCCCTATCCATCCATAAATCGGTTTCAAACCCCCTCCTCAATAAACACTCCCCTCTCTTTCTACTAAATCCCCCCTCCCTTAACACCTATAACCTCTCCAAAACATAAAACTTCATAACCACACAAATCCCAACAAATAAACTACAATACAAACACCAACCAACTCACAATCCTTCATCCCACTCCTAAACCCCTACAAAATCTTAAAACAAACATACACTCCCAAAAAATACATATTCATCCATCCTCCCCCTTTCCCCCCCAATCTTCATCCCCACCCCTACCAAACCACCCCACCCACCCTTACCATACCCCCCTCCATCCTCCTTCCCCCCAATATTCTCCCCATTCTTCCCCCTATCTTCCTTTCCTTTACACACACCCCCTTTCCCCTTTCCCCTTATCCACCCAACTTTTTTTCCCCCCCCCTTCCTTCTTCAACCCCCCCCTTACCCCATACCCCCATACCCCCCCAAAAAACTTAAATCCTCACTCTATAAATTCAAAACATACACCAAATCATAAACCCAAAAACCCCACCCATAACACACACAAAACTCCCCCCCATTCTAACAAATACAATACACTACCTTATCCCCCATACACATATCTTCCAATCAAAAATCTCTCCTACACCAATTCACCCTATCCCAAAATCCAAACCACCAACTTCAACTTACCCCCTCACCACCAAAAAAAACTTAACATCTCTCCCCCCATACACACCTCTTTCCATAAAAAAACCCCCCCCACAAATACCCCCACCCCCAAACTTACAACACAACAATTTAAATTTAACACAACCCACTCCCCCCCCCACACCCCCATCCCCCCCATCCCCATACTTTAACTTCTTAACCCCCCCTCTCCTTCTACCTCCATCCCTAAATCTTTTATTACTACACACCCAATTCCTAATCCCACACCACTCTTAATTACCCTACATTGTATATTCTTCTTTTCCCCCTTCCTTATCTTACCATATCCCCACCTCTCTCTTACCCATCACCATACCCCCCATCACCCCTTCCCTCTCTCAACATATGTCCCCCCTCTCTTTTCATGTTACACAACCAACACAAGCCCCTCCACCAATTTACCTTTCCCCCCATCCTCATCTATTCCATACTATCACCCCCCCTACCCTCTGTCCCCATCCCCCCCCCCCCCCCCCCCCCCCAATAACTCTAACCCCTAATTTCCTATTTCTTCACCAATTCCCCCCCCCCATACCCTCACCTCCCCCCCATACCCCCTATTAACTCCCCACACTACAATTCCCCCCCCTTACCAATTAATCCCACATTACCCCCCCCCCCCTTTCCCAAACTTCTCTTTAAACTCTTAAACCCATATAAAATTCCTTAACACCCTTATCACCCCCTACAACCCTACTGTCCCCACCCCCCCATAGACACCACTTTAGAATAACCCATTGACAAATTCCCCACATCTCCATAAATACCACCCTATAACTCACCTTTATAACTGTCCCATTACCCACCCCCTTTCTTATATCCTTTATACCCACCCCACTCCATATATATATATAATATAATCTTCTTACACCCATATATTAAAATTCTCATCACAGACACCCACAAAAATATATACAAACACATATATATATATATATATCATCCTGGTTCACCCCCCATATTTCTAAAATTCACACACACAAATATATATACAAACACATTTCTATATATATATATATATATATATAAAAATATATTTATAACCCAAACTCCCCCCACCCCCACTATTCTTCCCACCCTGTGTGTCCACTTTTATATACTCAATCCCCCATCCCCCCCTCCCCCCCCCCCCACCCAAAAATCTCATCACCTACTATCCTGTCCCCATAATATTCCACGACCCTCTATCCACTACGCGTGTTCCTTACCTCCCCCCACTCTCATATTCACCACAATCCATCGCTCCTAAACAACCCCCACCAATTACACAATCACTAATACTATCTAACTCCACACCCTGAAATCCCACCCTACCCTCCACTTTATGTTTAACCGCCACTCATACTCACCTCACATTCACCTCTAACCACACACCCCAAAAACACCCCCAGTGAATACCCCCCCCCCCCCAATTCCCCCACCCCAATTACTCCCAACACCATAACACTCCCCACATGTGAACTACCCTCCCACATCACCCCCCCCCCCACTAAAACCTCTACCTTAACGAACCGTCCCAACCACCTCCATTCATCCCCCCTTCATTATTATTCCTCCCCCTCATTCTCATCTAAGTATCTAAATTCCACATCACTTCGTTACCCCCGTCGTCCATCCCCCCCCATAACCTCACCTCCCCTCAACTACCATCTTGTGTCTCACTCTCACACCCCCACTAACAAATTCATCACCAAACCCCACAACACACACCCTCCCCCCTACACAAAACCACCCCCACCCAATTCATCCCCTCAACACCCCCCCCCCCACCACCCCTCACTCCTATCTCTTTCACCCCCTGTGTCACAACCCCAAACACTCACCACAATCCCCCCCCCCACACTACCCCACCCCCCTAAATTTCCCCCCCCAAACCACTTCCGTACCGCTACTACCCCAATTCCATACAAACCTCATTCCACAATTCCTACTCATATTTCACCCCCCCCCCCCTCATATACATACCTTTCCCACACATACCCCAACTCTTCTCTCTATTATCTTATCATTTTCCCTCATCCATCCATTCACCCCCCTACCCCATCGCCTCCCCCCACCCCCATTCAAATAGTTTACTATTCCCCTTGTTGTCTCCTTCCCCCTTTCCCCCCCCTATCCACTAATCCACTCATTTCCTCACCTTACCCTCCCCTAAATTCCTTCCCCCAAACCTTACTGTCAATCCTCACCGACCCCTCTCTCCATCCCTTCTATTTATCCTCCTACCACGTGCCCTCCCCCCTTTATCTCCCAAATCCTTCCCCAATCCACCTCCCACAAGTACACTAAATAAACCCACCATAAAACTCAAACTGAACCCTAGATGTGTGTGTCCCCCCCCCAGTCTCCATATATTCCACACCCCCAAAACCCTCCACCCCCATCCCCACCCCCCACAAATCCTACCCAGTCTCCTTAATTGTTCTTTATACCCCCCCCCCAAATCACCATACTTTTATCACATCCCCGCACACACCATACCCCAACCCCCCTCACCATCTAACACCACCTCCCAACCATTCCAACCCATACCACACACCCACCACCAATCCCCTACCACACACACCTACCCCTATTCTCTTCACTCTAACTATTTTATATACAACCACTTCATTTCCCATTACCATACCCCTTCTTACCTCCCCTCCCATCACTTCACCTTTACCCCCCCCACTTCCCACCCCTCTTCTCCCCTACCTTCCCGTATCCTCGTCACCATTCCGTCCACAACCCCCCCCCCCCCTACCACATATGTCCCCACCTACCATCAAAAAAAACCAGCTCAATACTATTCCTCATTAACCCCTACCCAACCACTCACCTCCATATTACATTACTCTCCT